>JBCNJP010000141.1:104182-141026 GCA_039602395.1 Deinandra increscens subsp. villosa
TGTGTTCTACTTTGGAGATTCTCCTATTAATTGGTGTACGCAAAAACAACAGATGGTGGTATTATCATCATGTGAATCAGAGTTCATAGCAGCCACTGCAGCAGCACAACAAACACTATGGTTACAAAGATTAGTTGCAAAATTGACTGGATGGAAGAAAGAGAAGATCACATTACTAGTTGACAACATCTCAGCAATAACACTAATGAAGAATCCTGTATTTCATGGAATGAGCAAGCACATTGACACACGCTATCATTTCATCAGAGAATGTGTAGAAAACAATCAGATCAACGTTAAACATGTTAGTGTAGAAATTCAAAGGGCTTACATTCTCACTAAAGCAATGGCAAGAGTCAAGTTCATCATGATGCGAGAACTACTGGGAGTTCAAGATCTGAAGATGGAGAAAGATGAAAATGATTAAGGGGTGAAATGTGATATAATCATATTTCATCTCGGGTCAAAGTGTAATTAACTAAAGTAAAGGTTTAGTTAGTGTGTCAAGTGTTAAATAGATTAGGGTCTGTAATGTCGGGGTTGAAACTCTACAACCGTCAAAATGTATGTATATATATGTATGGATCGAACATAATCAATAGTATGTAGAATTGTGTTTTTCATTTTGTGTGTTCAACGAGAGAAATCAAAGAGAAAGAAAAGAGAGTTTTTTCTACCGAAATCAAATTCGTGAAACATCATCAACGATCCGAGTATTCCAACAATAAGGAAGGCGAATACCACTTTTCTTTTGTATTTATCAAAAGGATAGAAGTGACGATTTGTTCAAAAATAAATAGGAAATAACAGATAACAGAAGGAGAAAAAGAAGGGATTTTAAATTAAAAAATATATAATTACATAAATTAGTGGGTTGAAAATTCTTACTAACATACCCTTTTAATCATTAGTAAATTAGTGAAGACGAAAATTATGTGATTGGTCCATACTAGTTTTCTTGGTTTTTTAGAATATAAATATAGTGGTTAACCACATCCTTCATTTATAAATCTATGAACAAACTAGCCAAATTAGTCAAGATGGGTTAGCAGCACTTTTTGATTCTTAAAAATCTAAGTTTAGATTGGTACTTGTCAAATTAGTCTAATGGATCTAGGGGTGTGAACGGATCGTGTTTGCAGGTTGATGAGTCAATCTGACCCAGACCTGAAAAATTTAACACGAACCCGAATCTGACCCGAACCCGAAAATCATGTAAGACATATTAACCCGAACACTATCCGGCTGATCAACTTTTTATATTTTTTTTCAAATTGTTGAAATATATTAATGCCTTGAATTCACAAATGTATGAAAAATAATTATATTTTAATCATAAACACTAATGTTCACTTCTATTTTAAGTTTTAAACGTTAGATAAAAATCATAAGAACAACTTAACATAAAACACATATAAAAAATATAAAATATTTTGTAAATAGGTTAAACGGACTAACCTACTAACCTGACGGGTGTGACCCGAACATGACATGTTTAGTTGAACGGGTTTGTGGGTTCGAGCTGAAGCTGACCCAAACCTGCGAATTTCGGATTGGATTCGGGTCGTGTCAAAAATTTCACACCCTAAATGGATCCATATAAGTTTTTTTTATTTAGATGGCTTAGCACACTTTTGATTCTAAAAAGTCTAAATTTAGATTCAATTCGTACTTGTCAAATTAGTTATTAAGATCTCATATTTGTTTGTAACTCTTTCTCTTAGTCTTTTGATACAATAGTTATGTCAATATATACAGGCACGAAGTACAATTTATTGAACAAGTTGTAGATACAATTCTGGATAAATTGTTCGCGTTAAATTCATGTGGTGATGAAGATCTTGTTGGAATGAGGGATCGTGTCCACGATTTGGAATCACTATTAGACATTGGGTCAGGGGGTGTGTGCATGGTTGGGATATGGGGGGTTGGGGGCGGTGGTAAGAGTACTCTAGCGACTTCTGTTTATATGAAAATTTCTCAACATTTTCATAGTCATTGTATCGTAGAGAATGTTAGAGAGGAAAAAAGAAAGTATGGCTTAAATAAATTGCAAGAGAATATTTTATCGGCCCTTTTCAAAAGTGAAGTGAAAATACGTAGTGTTATGGAAGGAAAAATTTTGATGAAAAATATGTTATGTCGTAGAAAAGTGTTGGTTCTTCTTGATGATGTCGATAACCTTGCCCAACTAGAGGCACTAGCCGGGAAACATAATTGGTTTGGTAGTGGGAGCAGAATAATAATCACAACTAGAGATGAACATTTACTAAGAACCCACAAGGTAGATCACATTTATCCTATCAAATTATTATCAGATGATGAGGCTATCCAACTCTTTAAAAAACATGCATATAATGAAGAAGATCCAGTAGACGATTACGAGGCACTTTCGTTACCTGCAGTTTCTTATGCTTCTGGACTTCCACTGTCGCTTAAAGTTTTAGGTTCTTTTCTATACGACAAAAATAAAAACGAGTGGATCAGTGCCTTGAAAAAGTTAAAAGACATTCCAAATCCAGAGGTCATGAACATACTTAAAATTAGTTATGATGGTCTCGAAACTTACGAGAAGGAGTTATTCTTGGATATTGCGTGTTTGTTTAGAGATAACTTTGAATCAAGCTCAAATGACGCAATGGAGATACTTGAAGCTTGTGGTTTGCATCCTGAAATAGGGATAAAAGTGTTGAGACAAAAAGCTCTCATTACTATTACCAACTGTAAGTATGGTGTTAGATTTGATATGCATGATCTCGTACAAGAAATGGGACATTATATTGTTAGAGGGGGACATCCTAAAAATCCTGAAAAACATACTAGAGTTTGGAAACATGAAGAAATCAAAGAAATGTGTGTTGGGAATGCAACCATGGTAAATTTTACGCATTTTAAAATTATAAAGTGTATTATATGTCCAAGGAGTACATTGTTTCCTTTTTTTCTTGCAGGAAAATGACACGATTGAAGCCATAAGTTATATGCATAAAAATTTAGAACCCTTATCTAAGCTTGTTTCAAACATGAAGAAACTAAGGATCTTGATTGTGGAGGGTGTCAATTTGAGTGTGGATGAGGATGAAGGCCCCAATTTTCTTTCAAATGAGTTGCGATATATTTGTTGGTACCCATATCCTGTAAGTAGTCCATTCCCGGATGCTTTTCAACCAATGAAGCTTGTTGTTCTAAGATTGTCTGGGAGCAACCAGAAAGAACTTTGGAAGGGTAACAAGGTAATTCATTAGTTTTATGCCAGGAATACTTCCTATTATTTTACACAAACAAGCTAGGAGCAAAAGGTATGTTTTACATATTATAATATATTTACATATTATATATTATAAATAAATTAAATATAAATTATATTGTTTATTAAAACAAGTAGGTTCGGAGCCCGACCACGCATTGCAGCGGCCGTGGCTGCTGCTCATCAATGTAAGAACAAAATAAAGGCTTATAGCATACAACAGCATATGAAAGCTTCCCTCGGAACCTCATGGTTTCTTCGTTTATGCAGACTGAGAATCTGTAAAAAGGAAATAATTAGTAGCAACTTTTATAAATCCATCAAACATATGGAAATATAGAGATTAAATAATTAATTTCAGTCCCGAAAGATGTTAACATGAATATCAGGAGCTAAAACGGGATAGATATAACACATCTTCTATATCCTGTTTTCTAATAATGACATAATGCAAAAAGTTATCTCTACATCAAAAGAGCAATGCAACAACTATCACAGCTAACGAAAGCATACCGCATAATATAAAAACAAAAAGCTAGCTGCAAAATATAAAAAATAAGTTCATAAGCATGAAAGCATCTAATTAACACAATGGAGAGGCATATAATCTTCCTACTCTAATAAACAATTACAAATCTTGACACATGTCAACACTAAATTTATTCTCATAAAAGTTTCCCCTCCCAAATCTACTCCTTAATAAATTCTTTTTAATTGAAAATTTCATCCTATTTTATAATTATGTTATATTTTTATTACTTATATTTATGGAATTATGACAATCACATATTAATTTTGATTGGAAATTATATCCTATTTTATAATCATGTTATATATTTATTTACTTATATTTATGGAATTATGACAATCACATATTAATTTCCATCTTATTTTCATTTAATTTTTTTTTTAATATTATTGATTTTATTTTAATACAACAACAACCGTACCTAGTAAATCCCACAAATAACATTGAGATACTATTAGCAGGGTCTGAGGAGGGTTAGATGTAGGCAAACCTTACCTCTACTACAATGGATAGAGAGGCTGATTTTATTTTAATAAATAATTAAAAAACTTATAAATACCAATACACACTTATTCACCAATAAACGTTTATATTGTATTTTTTAAATATACAAGTAGAGACATGATCTAAATATTATATTTTGATAAAAAGGGTAAAGTCACCAATACCATTATGAATTATAATTTTAGTTTTTTTTTTGTAATACATTATTCCAGTAATAAGAATAATAAGAAGAGTATGCATGAATTATCAGCTATATATATTTTTTAATGATTCGGCCCGTATAACATACGGGTTCTATCCTAGTGAGGAATATATTACTACATTAGTTAGGACGTCAAACTAAAACCGGCACACAACGCCATGTTCCTAGTTTGACCATGCTAATGAAATATATATATATATATATATATATATATATATATATATATATATATATATAATATAATAACTAGTTTAGTTAGGAAATATTATTACAAAAAGTGAGATCAATCCAACTCAAAATGTGTGATTTAATTTTAGACAGAAAACAAAAATTATAATAAATGATGACTTGGCCATGCTCCAAACAAAATATTGTATCCACCAACTTTCTTTAAAAAGCCTTGAAACTTAATTAAGGTTAAGTACTTAAGTTTACTAAATAATTGAATACCCCTTAAGAGATATAGGTATGAATCTGAATATCACTTTCGAATGTTAAAAGGTGATTCAAATGTCTGAAAACTGGATTATTAAGAGGTGGAGGTTGGAGGCGGATAACTAGTCACCGGAGACGGAGCTCTAGTCACCGGAGAACGAACGACCATTTTTTAGGGTTAAGAGGTTCTAAGTTGTTCTAAAAGGTCCTTATGGTTAATACGCTATTAAGATGTAGAACCTCAATAACTGGAAAAAAATGGCTCTACATCTAAATACGTCGGACCGAATCAAATGTAATCTCTCTATTCAGAGTTTTTTTAAGGAAAAAAAAAACAAAGCCTAAGCAATATATAACTATTACCCACATCCATTTCTATAGTATTTTTTTTATAAACATATCAAATAAAGGTATCATCTTTGCATGAGGTACAAATGCTCATAAAATAATTACGATAACTTTAACAAAAGACTAAACATAAATGTTACTTTGTTTATTAAAAGAGGCGGTGCTTACAAGTGGCAAAAGATAAATGCTATCTGAAAATTAAAACAAACTTATATTAAGAATGTAATAATCCTAGTGTAATTATTGGAATAGACTAAGACACTGTAAATTTTTTGAAAACGTTTAGAACTCTACCCCTAAATTTTTAATATTCGAGTGAGCCTTCCTGAGATGGGATTTCATCCGTTCATACTAGATTTAACACTCTAGGTTTGACTCACTTAGAAACACTATCAATGAGGAAACTCACCACTTATGAAAAACTCCCTTAAATTAAAATAGGTTTGAATTTGAGACCTTAAGATCCCTAAATTCTAACTCTCATACCCATACCATTGAGTCAAATGCCCTTTGGTAAGAAAGTGTAATTATTGTAAGGTTTAGCGTACAAAGATAAATTATGTATCATATATTCATGTGATTAATAAGAAGAAAGACTATATTACACCCTTCTTTTATGGTATCATGAGTCAATATTTGTGATTGCCAAAATCTCCTAAACTTCCTCCTGTAGCCATTCTACACAAACCACAACTATAGTAACTCTCCATTTAGTCTTCTTCCTTTTCTCCATCATTCTCATGGTCCCGCTTTAAGTGTAACTAATATCAAGAACTTCATCCCTCTTGTTCTTGAACTCGACACCGATCGATATGCGTCATGGGTTGAACTCCTCAAAATCCATTGTCACGCCTTCGAGGTCACCAACCACATCATCCCGGAAGAAGCGTCAGCAACTAAACCCATGCACCATTGCTATTGCAACTGACACCGCCGAGAAACCAACCTACACCCCTAAACCACCATCACCCCAACTTTGGAAACGCTTGTACTCTATCATATTGCAATGTGATACATACAATGTATCACATTAGAGACTATGCAATGCATTTTTCATTCACATACATCTATATGATAATATGTTCCAAAGATCTTAATCATCCACTTTCACCCATAGTTGTATGATGGTCAAAGACCAATTGTTTCCATTCCACTCGTAGGTGTATATTGGGTTCTAAGTCCTTTTACTTTCAACATCACCCAAAGGTGTATATCGTTATTAAACTCGCATCCACTTTATCCTTACAAGTCCATAATTTGCATACTTCACAAGTATAAATTCCACACCTTCATTCTTCCATCTTGACAACTACTACTTCCCATCGTGGGTATTTAACTATACATTAATCACATAACAACTACTACTTCCCATCGTGGGTATTTAACTATACATTAATCACATAACAAATTTATACTAGTTGTAACAAACTAAGAAAGCATCTTAAATGTTTCCTTTGATCTCCAAACCTTGAGTTCTTTGATTGTTAGAACTCTCATCAGGACCACTTATAAGTTTACTTGAGCATTTACAAAGACAACACACATATATAAGCATCCATGACACACAAGCAAGTTAACACACACATAATTTCAACTAAGTTAGCCTACTTTCAAATTCATAATTTCATGTAGGAATTTTCACAAACACTTGATGTTCATAATTACACCTATTGTAACTTGGTGTTCACAAACAACTTGCAACATAACTACTTCATTATGTCAAATTAATGATCTCTAGTACAAATGTAAACATAATTTTGGACTTGTTAACTAACCCAAGTTCATCCACCCTCTTAGCCCCAATAATCGATTTCTAGATATGGGGTTAACCCATCTTACAACTTCAAGTAAATGCCTACTAAAGATTAGTCATGAAATCAACAATACACACACCATTTATATGTATTTCACACATACAACTAAATCCATGCTTTAGTTTGACAAGAAGAGTGATTCTCTACATGACTAACATAAGGACAAGAACTTACTTAATAATAAATCAAGAATTTGAAGAAGGAAACACGTGAGAATTGTAGATGGCAACTCATATTCGTAGGTTCCTTCACCATTTCCACTTGATTCGAGCTTGAATCAAAGCAGAAATTCCATTTTTTTCTTTTAATCCCCATTTTACAGCTCTAGTCCTCCCACTTAGGTCACTTGTTTAACTTAATCAAATTAGTCCATACTTACACATAATACCCTAACCTTTCATGTTTTATTTCTAAGTTACCCTATTAACTTAATAAAACATCATTGTTGAGTCGTTGTTATGCACTGAAAATAATCTCACAAGATTACTCTACTTGACTTACACAAGGCCAAGAACTTATCTATTAATAAATCAAGAATTTTAAGAAGGAAACACGTGTGAATTGTAGATAGCAGCTCAAATTCGTAGGTTCCTTCTCCCTCTCTTTCTCTATTTCACGATTTCTCCCAAGGAGAAATTCCAATATTTTTTTATTCCCATTTTACAGTTCTAGTCCCCCCACTTAGGTCACTTGTTTAACCTGAATCAAATTATTCCATACTTACACATAATACCCTAACTTTTCATGTTTTATTTCAAAGTTACCCATTTAACTCTAGTTACTTAATAAAACATCATTGTAGGATTGTGGTTATGCACTCTAAATAACTCGACAAGATTACTTACAAGATCAACCGGCGTAAACAAGTTGATCTTCACTCTTGTACTCACAAAAAAATATAGCTTGAAGTTGTTAATTATAAGTAATAACACAAGTATGAAGAAAACTCAGCACTACTATTGTATTATCTTAACATTTGTTACAAAGGTTCAAGCATGTGTTGCTAAGAACCGGAAATACAATATGTATATAGTGCTAAGAGGAAATCAAGGATAACCCTTGACTTCCCTAAAGGTCATCTTGACTGTTAAGTACATAAATCATAAAAATTGGTTACTACAAACGTTATACAATGGATAAAAATGTCAACAAGATAGTTAGTCGACTTTCGTAGCGGCAGGAAACACGTTTTTCTTATTCAGGCTGCAACAATACTTTGTGTCAGTTCCGGGGTAAGTACAAGTGAATAGTCAACTTCGGATGAACTATCCCATGAGGAGTGCATGAGTGATAGAGAGAAGTTCTAAGTCATGGTATTTTGAAGATTGTGAGGGTTCATGGACACTTGTTCATGAACCTAGAGAGAGGGGTAGGTAAATGTAATCATTCGGTTGTATTTGTTCATCATCGTTATCTTCTTCACCATATATCTATCGGATTTTCCTCATCATCATCACATCTCACACACTATCGATGTTCATATCTGGGTGTTTATTTGTTCTACAAAAACGAGTGCACAAAGTCTCGATCCGCTTCCGCATCGCTACCGGGGTTAGCTTAGCCATCGACCGTGGTTTCAACAATTAGCATCAGAGCCGTGGTCGAAAAAATACAACCGAATGGTTGGTTTCTCACATTTGTGCTCTTTTGCTCATTTTGTAACAAATGAGATGATTTTTATTTGTGTTCTTGAAAAGGTTTTTGAAGTCTCCTCCCAAGTTTGTTCAAAACCTTATATTTTCATTATTATGTTCTTAAAAATATTTTCGGTTTTATGTTTGATTTGTCAACATACATCAAAAGTGAGTTCATGTTGAGTTTGAAGAACTCAAAACTCCTCCCTAATATTTTTTCAGATCTTCTACGATTGTAGAATACCTTTTAGTCAAAAAGTTTTGATTAAATTCATTTGGTGTGAGTTCCAAGATGTCTTGAACAGTGAGAGTGGGTAGTGGTATTTGTAATTTTTTTACCGTACCTTTATCTCATACCCTCTCTCATATCTAATACATATATCTCACCCACTCTACTTCACCATCATACTTTTAGCTTTGGTCCATTAATTATTTTTGGAAAAAAGACCAAAATAGCCATGTTGACCATATTTGAGACCAAAATAGCCCTTGATTTCTTTTTTCTTAAAATAGCCACTCAATTACGGTCTTGACGACCGTTGGTATATCAAGCCAACCACAGTTTGCCACGTTACCTGACGATCGTAATTACGGTCGTGACGATCGTAATTACGATCTTGACGACCGTAGTTACGCTCTTGACGACCGTATGTCAGTTTCCCAAAAAGTTCACCAGAACTTTCTCCGATCATCTTCTCCGAATAAACTACGAACAAAACATCCCATCCTATCTTGAAGATTTATTGTTTAAAAAAAATGCAGTCATGCAGGGGCAGATCAAGAAAAAAATTCAGGTGTAGTGTTAAAAAAAAATTATGTCGGAACTAACGAGGGTTCGGGGGCAGCGCCCCTGGAATTTTTTTTAGGTAATTAACGGGCTTTTGATCATATTTTCAAGTCAGGATTTAATTAAAAACCATAAAACTTCTTCGAGGGGTAGCGTAAAATATTTTCAGGGGTAGTGGAAAATTCATTTCAGGGGTAGTGAAATATCGAAAACGGAAAAAATTACACATTGCAGTAAAAGTTCAGGGCCACCTAAGTAGCTCCGCCCCTGCACTCATGTCCTACCAACAATTTCTTCGGCTACAACTGTTCGTTCAGAGGGTATACTCAACAGGGATAAACACTATATAGATGAACACAATCAGATTCACTCAACCGATGCTTTATTGAATAATACTGAAAGCCTTAATAGGCACTACAATGCATGAACTAGAGAAATAGTAAACACCCTAACAACCACTGAAAAATAGGAACAGAAAGCAATAGAACTAGCTAAACACTTGGTGGACTATGGACTTAGTCACCCACGTGATAATCATGCATGCAACGGTTAAATTTGAAGCAACTTTAACATCCTCCCTTCATTCAAATTCTCTTGACAAACTTTGCAGTCCCCAAGGCTTTGGTAAGTGTGTCAGCAACTTGCTCATCATTGTTGCAGGGTTCTAGCTTGATCTCTCCACCTTCAACTAGACTTCTGATGTAATGGTACTTGAGCTTTATGTGCTTGGTTTATTTGTGAAAAGCTTGGTTCTTGGTCATAAAGACAGTGGATCGGTTATCACACTTAATAATGGTGGCATTCAGTTGTTCTTGCTTTAAGTCCACTAACATTTTCCTCAACCATACAGCTTGAGTTGCTCCTTCTGCTGCTGAGACATATTCAGCTTCAGTGGATGAAAGAGCCACTACTACCTGTTTCTTTGAACTCCAAGAAACGGCTGCTGACCCAATAGAGAACACATTAGTAGAGATGCTCTTCATATCGTCTGAGGACCCAGCCCCAGTCACTGTCTGCGAAGCCTGAGAGCAGTATCTTTGGACCTCGTTCATACCATAATCCAAAGTTAGTAGTTCCGACCAAGTACCTCAGAATTCTCTTTGCTGCTCCATAGTGGTTTATTGTGGGTTTGTGCATGAACCTTGAGACAATCCCCATTGCATATCCAATATCCGGCCTGGTGTGTGTCAAGTAAATAAGACCGCCAACCAGGCTTCTGTACTCGTAGCCATCTACCGGATCACTTCCATCCTTAAGTACCAATTTTGTGTTCATAGGAGTAGGACTAGGTTTGCAGGCAGCCATACCAAATTTATGTAAAAGATCTTTTATATACTTCTTTTGAGACAAGAAAGTACCTTTTGTTGACTACTCAACCTCCAATCCAAGAAAGTACTTTAAAGTACCTATATCTGTCATGTCAAATTCTTTGATCATATGTGCTTTGAACTCATCTGTCAACATTTTTGAGGAGCTAGTGTATATAATATCATCAACATATACACATATAACAATAAAGTCAATACCTTTTCCCTCTTTCACATACATGGTAGGTTCATTCATGCTCCTCTCATAGCCATTTAGAATTAAATAGCCATCAATCCTACTGTACCAAGCCCGTGGAGCTTGTTTCAGTCCATACAAAGCTTTGTGAAGCTTGTATACTTTGTGCTCGTGACCTTTGACTTCGAATCCAGGTGGCTGCATAACATATACTTCTTCTTCTAGCACACCATTAAGAAATGCTGATTTTACATCAAACTGAAAAACCTCCCATCCATGTTGAGCAGCCAAGGATATAACAAGTCTGATGGTTTCAAATCTGGCTACTAGTGAAAAAGTATCTTCATAATCGATGCCATGTTCCTGAACATAGCCTTTTGCCACCAATCTTGCTTTGTGTTTGATTATCTTACCAGCAGTATCTTGTTTTAGTTTGAAAAGCCACTTGAGACCAATGGGATTCTTATCAGTAGGAAGCTCACAGAGAGACCACGTACCATGCTTTTCGATTGATTCCAGCTAAGTTTGCATAGCTTGCATCCACTCCTGTTTCGTCACAGCCTCTTGAAAGGTGACAGGTGAGATGAGTGAGAAGGCCAGTTGGCATATATCCAGATCTTCCATTTTCTCACATGAATCATAGATATCTTCAAGGCTCCTGAGTCTAACTGGTGTGGAGCTTCTTACAACATTTCTTACTCTTCTGTTTGAGTCTGAGTAAGTAGAAGAGCTTGTACCTGCAGTAGAACTATTACTAGGGGTGTTGTCATGTGAGTCATCTGGTGAGAGTAAAGGACTTTCATCAGGGGCAGATTGACTTGAGTCATCATCGGCACACACATCATGTGTGTGTAAGATGCCCGTAGGAACACCATCATTGTGAACTGCACCTTCCTTCCACTTGGAGTGCTCATCGAACACGACATTCCTGCTTATGATAATTGACTTCTTTGTTATATCAAGTAGACGATAAGCCTTAAAGTGAGAGCAATACCCAACAAAGACACACTTTGTTGATTTGGAATCAAGCTTCTTCCTTTGCTGACTTGGCTTCATACTGTATGCTATACTTCCAAAGACCTTTAGGTGACTGACAGATGGTTTCTCCCCATACCATGCCTCATATGGGGTCTGGTCTTCTAGAGCTTTCGTGGGTGACAGGTTCATTAGGTATACTGCAACTGCTACAACTTCGCCCCAAAGAAATCACTGAGATTCTTGCTTTTTAGCATACGTCGAGCCCTTTCCATAATGGTTCTGTTTTTTCTTTCAGACACACCGTTTTGCTCGGGTGTATATGGTGCAGTAAGGGCTCTATGTATGCCATTTTGTTCAGAGAACTCATTGAAAGCAGAGGACATGAACTCACCACCTCTATCAGTCTTTAGTGTGGTTATTTTTTCACCAGCTCCATTTTCCACTTTAGCCTTGAATTTTTTGAAATTCATAAATGCATCTGACTTCTTATCTAGGAAATACACCCATGACATCCGGTTATAGTCATCAGTAAACAATAAAAAATAAAAATTACCTCCAAAAGATGCAACTAACATGGGACCACAGAGATCAGAGTAAACCAGTTCCAACACCCTTGTGGCACGGCTAGCAAGTTTGGGGAAGACTTTCGTTGTCTGCTTACCATAAATGCATCCTTCACACATTCTCAGCCTTGTAATATTTGGCAGGCCATACACCATCTTTTTGTAAGAAAGTTGCTTTAATCCTTTTTCATGTAGGTAACCATACCTTTGATGCCAAACATAGGTGTCATCTTTTTCAACTATAGCTAAAGCCTTTGTCTGACATTTCTCTTTTAGTTTGAAAGGAAATGTGTTATTTCTTGTCATTGGTACTATGCAAGTAACTTTTCCTGTCATTTTGTTTCGTATAGCACACTCCTCATTGTCAAACAAAAGAGCATACCCACTTCGCATTAATTGCCCTACACTTAGTAGGTTAAAACCAAGATCAGGAGAGTATTGCACGTTATCAAGAGTCTTGTATTTAGCTCCATCTATTTCTAGCTCTATCATCCCTTTACCTTCAACAGAGATGATTTTACCATTACCCATTTTCACATCAATTTTCTTGGTGTCATCAAATGCCTTGAACAAGGATCTCTTCCCCGTCATGGGGCTCGAACAACGAGAGTCGAGATACCATGTGTCGTTTTCACATGGTTCTTCACATCCAACGGCCATGAACAACATGTCTTCCTCTTCATCTTCGTCATGTTTGATAGCGGCCTGTGCTTGCGGTTCAGCCCAACAATCAGCCTTTACATGCCCGAATTTGTTGCAGTTATAGCACTGGACGACACTTCTTCCTCGTCCACCAAACTTGCCTCGACCTCTCCCACGTCCTCTCACACCGCCTCTACTTCGACCTCTACCGAAACTGGATCGATCTTCATCCCTGCTTGTTGCTTGGAAGGTTTGCTCTTCCACTGGAACTTCTAATCCACGGTTGACCCTTGCTTCATGAGCTTGTAGTGAGCCCATTAACTGGTCAAAGGAGAGAGTGGTTGTGTCTTTAGATTCTTCGATGGCAGTGACTACATGATCCCATCTCACGGGCATGCTTCGTAATACTTTCTCTACAACTATTTGATCGGAGATTGTTTCACCATAGGAGCGCTTTTGATTGACGATCTTCATTACCTTAGATAGGTAATCTGCCACGGCCTCCCCATCTTTCATGTGTATGGTCTCGAACTCGCATCTCAGCCCTTGCAACTTTACAGCACGTACTTTTGAATCACCTTTGTACTCGGTTTGTAGAAGTGTCCACGCTTGGCGAGAAGTAGTAGCGGCTGCAATGCGAGCAAATATGTCGTCATGTACTGCTTGTTGGATCAACGATAGGGCTCTCGCATCCTTTCTCTTGCTGTCTTTCAGCCTTTGTCTATCAGTATCATTCTCATTGAACCCGTTCGATGCGAACTCCCATAGATCTTGTGACATCAGAATGGTTTTCATTCGGATGTTCCAGAATTCATAGCCCTCGCCTCTAAAGATGGGTAACGGTGGCAGCGACATAGTAGCTTGTGATTTTGCCATTTTAGAGAACACACATGAAAGAGAAACACAGGAAAGCTTTGAAAGAGACCCGATGCTCTGATACCAGAATGTTGGTTCAGAGGGTATACTCAACAGGGATAAACACTATATAGATGAACACAATCAGATTCACTCAACCGATGCTTTATTGAATAATACTGAAAGCCTTAAATAGGCACTACAATGCATGAACTAGAGAAATAGTAAACACCCTAACAACCACTGAAAAATAGGAACAGAAAGCAACAAAACTAGCTAAAGACTCGGTGGACTCTCGACTTAGTCACCCACATGATAATCATGCATGCAACGGTTAAATTTGAAGCAACTTTGACAACAACACCACTTTATGCGCCTGCAACCCAGGCTATTCCTACATCACCTCTCAACACCTGCTTGCCGTTTACCACCTCCGACGTCGACGACTTCTCAGTGGGTTCTGGAGTTGACTATTCAATCAACATCCCTTCCAACATCTTTGCATTTGATGCAATCAAGAAGTTCACACAATCTCAAGCTGTGTTTCTAGAAACTACCATTGTTAGATTGACTTCCATATTTCACTTTATAAGACTCAAATTTATTTGCTGATAGCTTCAAGTCTGTGTATATATAGCTTTGTTTCTGTGTAGTTTATATGTTCTTGTGACTGAGGAGGTAGTTAAAATGCTAGATTGCAGCTGCAATTGTTATCCATATTCGACTTTTAAGACTCAAATTTGCTAGCTTGGTTTTTGTGTAGTTTGTTATGGATTAGTTTGTTGGTAAGTTATAATTAAGAGGGTAATGAGTTCATAGGGACCAAAAAAAAGTTATGCTTCTTGGGATGATTTTTCTTGAAACAAGAAATCGTTCGCTGGACTTTCGTAGTTTGGTCGGAGAAGATGACCGAAGAAGTTTATGACGGACTTTTTGGGAAACGGACACACGGTCGTCAAGACCGTAACTACGGTCGTCAAGACCGTACGTGGTGATGTGGCAAACTGTGGTTGGCTCAGTGGACCAACGGTCGTCAAGACCGTAGTTGAGTGGCTATTTTAAGAAAAAAAAAAGTCAAGTAGCTATTTTGTTCTCGAATATGCATGACTATTTTGATCATTTTCCCATTATTTTTCACTGTCCACGACAAAAGACATATTTATATGGTTCATCTCTTGCTTTATCCATACATCAATTCATCCTATCCTCGTAAACCATGTGCCATTAACCTCAACTGACACAATATTCACTTTATCTCCCATCTATATGGTTCAACTCTTGCTTTATCCATACATCAACTCATCCTATCCTCGTAAACCATGTGCCATCAACCTCAACTTACACAATATTCACTTTATCTCTCATCTACGTTTACCTACTTACCGACCCATCCATACTCTCTCTCCTGGAAACCATGCTCACTCTCTCTTCGAAATCTTAGGAGAGCAATACAAAAATGTGAGTGTGAATTGCAGGTCGTTATTTGATGATGATCATCGACGGGGAACACAAAACGGAAGCGAGACTGCGGCTCAAAATCTTCGGTTTTAATTCTTATGGGTCACGTATGAGAACAATGGCAAGGAGGGTGATGATTACGTCGACGGCACGATGAAACTGGGTTTAACGGATCTCTGAGAAGGTTGATGGGTGATGTTATGCGATGTGGGTGACATAATCGCTGCTATGAAGGGAGAAGATGGGACTAATGAAGGTTGATATTTGGGTTTACTAGCAGGGGCGGATCCAGAACAAAATTTTAGGGGTCGCGGTCAAAAAAATTTTTAACCATAACTTATATTGCAAAACAAAAATTTTATCGATAATTTATACAATTTAAAGTTAAATACGTACCTAAAAGATGTTTCATCTTCGGTTTTTAAACGCTTGGAATCGAGCCATCACATCTTCCTCTTTTACTTTAAGAAAACTTTCTTTTTCCACCGCACAAAGTAGAGCGTTGTTCAAATACTCCTCACCCATTCGATTACGTAAATCCGTCTTGATAAGCTTCATCTTTGAAAAGCATCTTTCAACTGTTGTCGTTGCAACCGGTAAAACCAGTGCCAACTTTAATACCCGATAAACCAAAGGAAATGTCTTATGGGTTCCGGTTTCCACCATTGCACGAGCAAGATAAGTCATTCCACCCAAATTTTTAAATTTATCATCTTCCTTAACGGTGTGATAAAATACCGTAAGATCTCCCAAAAGACAACCTCTTTCACTGTTACTAAAATCATTCGGATACATCTCTGAAAATGCCACTATCTTAGATGTATCGAACTTAGAAAAGGATTCACAAGGATTTAAACCCGACATATTTTCTATCAAAGTAGTTGAAACCTCATTGAATCTATTTCCAAATTCGGAAATTTGCATATCCAACACCGTATTAAAAACTTCCACTTCAAAATGATGTCGATTGGTAAGGACATTCTTTCGGTTTCTTTGATTGCCATAATTTCCCGTCATATCTAGCATCTCAATCTTGTGTTCTTCACAAAAAGATGTGACTTTTGCTAACATATCACCAAAGCCCTTTTGTCTAAGATCATTCAACGCTAGTTTTGTCCCGTTTATCAACTTAGCCGCTTGTAACAAGTCTTGATCCTCTTGTTGAAGATGGTTTGATAGACTATTTGTGAGACCTAAGACTTTATCCAACAAGTGCATATAAAAAACAAATTCAACCTTCTTAAGATAAGATAATATACCTTTTGCATTAGTGCGTTGTTGAGAGGTTTCTCCATCTTTTTTAATATAAGCAAGTACTTCAACAACTTGAGGAAATAATTTCATTAAACTTGTGATAGTATTATGATGAGAACCCTATCGTGTATCCCCAGCTCGTGCAAGCGAAACCTCTTGGTTTAATCCCTTTCCCGTCTTATATTTCACCTTCAAGTATTGCTTTTTCCACACTTGCTTTTTTTGCCTCCAACATCATAACTTTCCGTTTGCAAGAAGCGGAAACCGTATTAACAACCATGGAAAGATACTCATAAAACTCTTTGACACCGTCATGTTTTTTTGCAACGGCCACGATCACTAACTGTAGTTGATGAGCAAAGCAATGTATGTAATGTGCTGAAGGATTATCTCTCAAAATCAAAGCCTTTAATCCATTATACTCTCCTCGCATGTTGCTTGCACCATCATAACCTTGACCCCTTACCTGTGTAAACAAATATAAACTATAAGATACATTATATACATTTATTATAAAGTATATTTATTAAAAATATCAAATTTATCACTTACTTGATCTATGCTCAAATTATTATCTGCTAACAAAGAAACAATGCCTTCTTTAAGAGTTGATGAAGATGTATTCTTGACATGAGAAAGTCCGATTAAACTCTCTTTAACAATTCCAAGCTTATCAACATATCTGACAACCACGGCCATTTGTTCCTTTAAAGACACATCACTAGATTCATCCGCTAACAACCCAAACACATCGTCTTTAAACTCTTCACAAATCATTTTAGTTACCTCTTTCGCAAAGCAATCAGTAATCTGTTTTTGGATTGATGGGGATGTCATCTTGTTATTTTTCTTTGCATTTCCTAAGGTGTACTTACCAAAATCCGGGTTATTATCACTAATCAACTTTAAAAGTTCAAGAAAGATGCCCTTATTACGAGAATCTTCCGACTCATCATGTCCTCGGAATGGTAATGAGTTTTGTAAGCAAAATCTAACACAACGAACAGAAGCCATTAATCGAAACCGATTAGCAATCACTTCTTCCTCAGTATACTTAGTGACTTTCGCTTCATATGATCCCTTTTGATTATATAGATTGGAGCATTTTTGAGCCGCCTTATTGTGAGCACTATTGACTAATCCAACATGGTTTTGTAATACACCCGATTTATTCCAATTATCAAACCCTCCATTTACAAAAGTATCTCTCCCACCTTGATTACCAACACTTTCACTAAACAAATAACAACATAGGCAATATGCTTTCTCCACTTTCGGGCTATATTCTAACCAATCAAATTTATCAAACCATTTAACATTAAAACGTCTCCGACCACCAGAATAATCTTTCCATTTAAAATCATGACTTCTTGGTTGATAAGCCTTTTTCACAATATATGCCCTTCTTATGTCATCAATTTGATTCGGGTCATAACTAACAATAGGCGGTCTATCCGCGGGATCTGAGGGAAGAGCATCCAAATCAATAGTCTTTCGTGTTGAAGTTTCTTGATTAATATTAACATCATCTTGCATCAAATTAGTCTCCACATTTAAACTTGGTTTTTTACTAGTTTGAGTAGTTTCATCATTTGCCGGGACTTTTCTTTTAAACAAATTGCTAATTAAAACTTGTTTAGGCTTTGGTTTCATCTTTCAAGCAATTATAACACAAACCCTAGAAAATAATTCAAGAAAACAACACAAAGTTATGATTTAGTGATTCAAAACACATCCTAAATGCTATTTTCTAACACAATTAACAATTAAACACATAACATTGATTTCTAAATAACTAATTTAATAAACCCTAAAACAAGAAAAAAAAAAGAAAAAATGAAGAAAATGGGTAATTTTCGGCCTTACCTTTGGCTGTGAAGAGAGTGGCGCCGGAGAGGAAGAATCCGGTAGGCGGCGAATTTTCCGGCAGCGGCGGCGGGGCCCAGGGTCGCCGACGACGGTCGGATGAGCGGAGACAGGGGGTCGGGTCGTCGGGAGGGAACTGGGGGATTGTGAATTGGGATTGAAAAAGTTGCAGCGCCTTTTGTCTTGATTGTATTTTTTTTTTTAACTTTTCTTAAAATAACAAAATTACATATTACCCCCCTATAGTTATATGTTCCTTATTTAAATTGCCCAAATTTAATAATAGCTCGGTTTTAGGTTATTAACGGCCGTTTTCATTATATTTTCGTATCGAGATTCAAATAAAAATCATAAAAACTGTGGAGAGGTAGTGTAATATATTTCCAGGGGTCGCGAAAATTTCGTTTCAGGGGTCGCGAAAAACCGAAAACTTAAAAAAATAAAAAATAGCACGTCGGGGTAAAAGTTCAGGGGCAGCGGGCGCTACCCCTGGACTATTACTAAATCCGCCCCTGTTTACTAGAGCTTCCAAGACAACTCACCAGTTCCGAGTTCACCATACCGGAAGAAGTCGTCATCAACTCTCCAATCACCGGAATAACTATTTCCGGAAGAAAACTTTTTTCGAAAAACTCTTGCTTACCGGAAGAACCTCATAATTCCGTTTCCGTGAGAAGTGTCGACCACTGGAAGAACACGTTGTTCCGAGAGAACCATTTCCGGAACAACTCTCGTCCGACAGAACCTCACTTCCGTAACAACCTTTTACCGGAAGAAAGCTGGTTCGAAAGAACTCATATTCCGAGAGGCCTTCTCTCGGAAGTTCTCACTTTTGCCGGGAAATTCGTAATTCTACCGGAAAACCTTCTGTCTTCAATTCAGGTCGCCGGAATTAGCCTCAGGGTCGCCGGAATACCGTCTCTGTTCAGACCGTGGTCACCCGAGAAGGTTGTTGGTTAGTTCAAGTAGCCGGATATGCTACTGGCCGGAATTTCAACTCGTCGGAATTACGGGTTTCGCTGGAGAAACGGGTCTGCAGTTATTTTTCTATTGTATCCACTCGAAGAAAACATTCGAGCTGCATGGATCCGTATCAACTCTTCTATTTTTCTCTAACTTTTTTGAGCAATCTCAAGAATCCAATGTTTCTCACATTTCAGGTATACCTAAACTATACTCTCTTATCAGATTTACTTTGCTATGACAAACGTGTTATGAGGTCAAGATGATTATGGGGGTTGTGCACAAGTTTTGGTTGATTTGTTGAAGAATGGGTTTGCCACTGTTTGGGTTTTAGAAGTTTTTAAATTGGTTGATATTGCAAGGCTATTTATGGTGTGTATTTGCTACTTATGGGTTTGATTGATACAACAAGAAGCCATAGCAAAGTCAAGAACATGCTTATACTATCTTTACTACTGAATGCAAAATTCTAGTTTGAGTATTTGATGAGAGTTTGTGCATGCTATACCATTGAAGAGTCCTCGAGCCACAAAAGATGCACAATGCCATTGTGGTAAAAAATGAAGGCAAGGTTTCTAGTTGAAAGAAGTATTGGCAACTTTTCAAGGAAAAGTGGTATTTTCTATGTGAAATACATCGGTTCGGTATTTTTGCTAAGTATTTTTAAGATGGTTGAATTATGGAATTAAGTCTCTAATTTATCCTTGATCCTTTATCTTGTTTATCTCCAATAAGTATTGGCACACTCGAGTAGATTGATTCCTTGAGTAGTGATTCGTGTTGAGTTTGATAGACACCCTATAGGCCTAGAGGAAGGGCTAGAAGAATCAAAACTCTTTATCGTTGGGGGGGGGGGGGGGAGCTTCACAAAGGAGAAATGTTAAATGAAAGACTTGAAACCGTATGAAGATTATTTTGATAGACACCCGTGTATTTGCTACTGTTGGGTTTGATTGATACAACAAGCCATAGCAAGTCAAGAACATGCTTATACTATCTTTACTAGTGAATGCAAAATTCTTGGGGGAGTATTTGATGAGACTTTGTGCATGCTATACCTTTGAAGAGTCCTCGAGCCACAAAAGATGCACAATGCCATTGTGGTAAAAATGAAGGCAAGGTTTCTAGTTGAAAAAAGTATTGGCAACTTTTCCAGGAAAAGTGGTATTTTCTATGTGAAATACATCGGTTCGGTATTTTTGCCAAATATTTTCAAGATGGTTGAATTATGGAATTACGTCTCTAATTTATCCTTAATCCTTTATCTTGTTTATCTCCAACAAGTATTGGCACACTCGAGTAGATTGAATCTTTGAGTAGTGATTCGTGTTGAGTTTGATAGACACCCTATCAGGAAGGGCTAGAAGAATCAAAACTCTTTATCGTTGGGGGGGGGGGGGGGAGCTTCACAAAGGAGAAATGTTAAATGGAAGACTTGAAACCGTATGAAGATTATTTTAAAGTCAAGTTGCAAGAGTACAAGAAACCGTTGTCACAAGAGTTGAGTTACTTACTTTGTTTGTTCTATCTACTAAATAGGGGGAGATTGTTGGGATTCTCAAGACCGAGATTTGGATAAATGAGGTCGTTTGAACTACAAACAAAGAAGTCAGAGTAAGTGCCAAGGGGGGGCGCAAATGACTCAACGTGCCACTTAATATTTACCGTCCCACAACATGTTGAAGACCATGACGAATCGAGACATTAATTAACCGAAGACTCGGCATTAGTGACTTTATTATTTATTGTTGTATTATTTATGTCACTAGACTAGTTGTATTATTTACTAGTTTGCCATTTTCATGTTAGTACATAAAGTATCACATCCCATGAGGAGTGCATGAGTGATAGAGAGAAGTTCCAAGTCATGGTTCTTTGAAGATTGTGAGGGTTCATGAACACTTGTTTATAAACCTAGAGTATGAGAGGGGTAGGTTAATGAAATCATTTGGTTATATTTGTTTATCTATCGTTATCTTGTTCACCACATATCTATCTAGTTTTCCTAATCATTATCACATCTCACACACTATCGATGTTCATATCCGAGTGTTTATTTTTTCTACAAAAACGAGTGCACAAAGTCTCGATCCGCTTCCGCATCGTAACCGGGGTTAGCTTAGCCATTGACCACGGTTTTAACAAAAAGGTATTACATGTTATCAGGTCATAAGATGTTTAACAAAGGGCCCAACAAAAGAAATAAGGCTGAAAGTTGGGACTGGTGCTAAGGATATTTAAATGTGGGATTCCTGCTAGCCAACAGTCCAATATTATAACTTGTTCGTCGTCCAGATTGTAAGTTTTGGACCGTGTAATGGCTACATTAGATACTCGACGATCGGATATTCTAAATCAAACACATATATATGTGTAAAACATGGAGGAGCTTCAAAAGGGAACAGTAAAGAATGGGAAACTGTGAAAATCGGCTAAAACGAACTCTAATTAAATTCATTTCATCAACGTTGGAACCGGCTCGTCGAATCAATATTTGGTTCAACTTTTTGGGTTTGTAGCTTTTGGGATTTTAGGTTTTAGCTTTAAGGATTTAAGGTGTATACAAAGTTGATTTGTTATTTCTTACTTGGAACATTCCCTCTACTTTTTCTGTTTGTTTTTAGTTTCTTGGTTTTTGTTCTATTATATATGTATTCTATATCTTTCTATCTTAGAAGTTTAGGTTCAGCCATATTAGTAAGTTGTTGTTTGTTTGCTTAATCAATCTTCTTTTAGTTTATGTAAAGTCGACCAGTTCTACAATCGAAACCTGGGTTCGAGTAGTGACTCCTTATAGATTGAAATATGTTATTTCTTGGACCCTTTTATTTTACATGATGACCTAACTGGCGTACGGGTGTTTTGGCAAAGGTCGTGAGACTGATGGTAATTACACAAGTAAATGATATCGCATATGAGTGGTGGTGGTGTATGGGATCCGATGGTGTTTGTGTAATGGTATAAAAATCACAGCACAATATACACTCTTTTGGTGAATAAATTCATTTATTCGAAACGAGCAAAGTCTTATAGATACATACGGAAGCCAAAAAAAATCTAAACAGACTCCAATAAATCAGCTAGGCATAACGATAATGAACGCAAAAGAAACGGACAAACGAAATTGACTCGATCCTACGGGATTTCATCACGTGTGCATACAGACCCACGTAATGGGCTTAAAGACCTGGACTTGGAGTGGGCTAGGACACAACCCATGCTGCCTTATTCAATAACTCAATGGAAATAACCCAATAGAACTTAACAAAACCTTCCCTTAAGCTGAAAGTGGGTTTACCCTTCAGCTTAGACCTTCATTTGCTTCACTCCAGGCATCTTTCTCATCTTCTCAAAAGTCTTTAACTTCACTGGTTTAGTCATAACATCTGCTATTTGATCCTCAGTAGCGCAATAATTCAACTTAACCTTCCCTTGATCCACCAGCTCTCGTATATAATGATAACGCACGTCTATGTGTTTAGTGCGTCTGTTCACGATAGGATTCTTCGCAAGCTTGATGGCAGAACTGTTGTCGCATAAAATCCTTAAATGATTGATTCTTCTTCCACCCAGTTCCTCCAAAAGACCCTTCAACCACACACCATGACAAGCACATGTCGTCGTCGCTATATATTCTGCCGCCGTCGATAATAATGTAACCACCTTCTGTTTTCTCGAGCTCCAACATATAGCGGCATTGCTTAATAGACCTACATAACCCGAAGTACATTTTCTGTCATCGAGATCATGTGCATAATCACTGTCCGTGTAAAGTATTGCTTCTATGTTTCCTCCTTTTTCATAAAAGAGACCAAAATCATAAGCTCCTTTCACATACCTCAAAATCCTTTTGGCAAGCGACATATGCTCTTCACATGGATCTGACATGAATCTGGAAATAAAATTGACTGAATATTTTAGGTCGGGTCTTGTAACTGTAAGATACATGAGACTACCAACAATTTGCCTATAAAATACCTCATTGGCCCTACCATCATGGCTTGTCTTTGTCACTACCAAAGCAAGCACTATAGGGTTCTTTACTTTATTTCCATCCCATAGACCAAACATTTTTAGTACATCTACAACGTACTTTTTCTGCATTATACCAACTCCATCCTCATTTTGTGTAACTTCAATACCCAAAAAGTATCTCATCTTCCCAAGGTCTGTCATCTTGAACCATGCCTTCATGGATGCTTTAAAATCATGACAAAATTGTGGGTCATTACTTGTGTATATTAAATCATCCACGTACACACTCACAATGCCTATTCTTTCTTAATAAATAGGGTATGATCATGACTACTTCTGGTGAATCCTTCTTGTAAAAAATACCCTTCAAGCTTTTTGAACTAAGCACGAGAAGCTTGCTTTAACCCATATAACGCCTTCTTCAGCCTGTACACTTTATACTCTTCGCCTTTAATTTCAAACCCCGGAGGTTGAGTGATGTACACGGTTTCCTTTAAGTTCCCGTACAAGAAAGCTGTTTTCACGTCGAGCTGATATATCAACCATCACCTCTGTACTGCAGTCGACAATATGGTACGAATAGTGTCCCATTTTGCTACTAGAGCGTACACCTCCTCATAATCAATCCCGTGTTTTTGTGCATAACCTTTAACCATCAATCTAGCTTTATACTTATCCACTTCTCCCTAGGGCTGTTCATGAGCCGAGCGAGCCGAGCCGAGCCAGGGCTGGCTCGGGCTCGGCTCCAATTATAAACCGAGCTAGCTCGGCTCGGCTCGATTTTAAACCGAGCTAAAATTTTGAGCTCGAGCTCGGCTCGGTTTCAAACCGAGCTAGCTCGGCTCGGCTTGGTTTTGGCTCGGTTTTAAAAAGAAATCATAGACAAAACATTGAAGTAAAACGGTTTACAATCATTATGGTTTATAAAAGGCATATCCAACACATACATAACACAAGTACAAAATACACCATGCATCAAATCTAACAAAGTAACAACTACAAGATAAATGTTCTAAGCGGAGATTGAGAAAGACTAAACTGTAAGGATTTAGGGATTTATGGCATATATTTATATTGTATCAAGGATTTAGGGTAAAAAAAAATGAGTTATTTTGTTTGGGTTCTCTGTAAAATGGGCTTGTACATATGTAACTATTGTATATAAAAGATAAAATAAGGTAAATAAAATCGAGCCAAAACCGAGCGAGCTAACGAGCCAAAACTGAGTGAGCTACGAGCCGAGCCACCATTGGCTCGTGCTCGGCTCATTTACAAACTGAGCTGGCTCGGCTCGGCTCAGTTAGAAACGGAGCCAGCTTCGAGCGAGCTACTTCCGAGCTATTTCCGAGCGAGCTTCAAGCGAGCTCCGAGCCACGAGCTTTTTGAACAGCCCTACTTCTCCCATTTCGTTCAATTTTGTTTTGAAAACCCATTTAACTCCAATGGGTTTTACACCGTTTGGAGGATTTGTGAGTTCCCACGTTCCATTTTTCTCTGTTGATTGCAGTTCACTTTGCATCGCAACTCGCCGCTTTCCTTCCTTACATGCTTCCTCATAACAGGTGGGATCCTCAAACGTGCTAAACATTGCCAAATCAAGTTCATCATCATCTGAGAGACCTTCCCCACTTCGATAATCCCTCATCCATGCAGGTGTGACTGTTTTACATCGAGTTTGGATACTTGGCGTTGGAATATCATGAGTCTCAACACCGTGATGACTACTACCGTTACTATCTTCGCTTTGTGCACTCAAACGAGTTGATGAAGGAGAGTTTTGAGCTGTCACGGGAGAGTCATCTTCAGTTTGGTTCTCTGTATTTTCAACATCTTCTTCAATGACATCTGATTGTTGCTCTTCATCATCTTCAGTTTGGTTCTCTGTATTTTCAACATCTTCTTCAATGACATCTGATTGTTGCTCTTCATCGGGTATTACCAGCTCATGTGAACCTAACTTCTCTTTAGTCCACTACCACCTTTTGTCTTCATAAAAAATGACGTCCTTACTGATAATTATCTTCTTTTGCACCGGGTCATAGAGTCGATATGCCTTCGACTCCAAATTAATGCCCAAGAAAATACAAGTCTGACTTTTGTCATCAAGTTTACTCCTTAACTGCTTTGGCACATGTACATACCCAATGGATCCAAAAACTCTAAAATAATCCACATTTGGGGTATGACCAGACCAAACCTCTCCTAGTACTTGATCTTGCAATGAAGTTGTAACACACCTGTTCAATATAAAACAAGCCCAACTAGTTGCTTCTATGATCTGTCCATAGCCATTTTGGCAAACCCTTTTCAAGCAACAAACACCGAACCATGTTCATTATTGTCTTATTTCTCCGTTCGGCCACACCGTTTTGTTGGGGTGTATATGCAGCAGTCAACTGCCTCTTAATACCATTCAGTTCACATAAATCATTGAAAGCTTTTGATGTAAACTCTCCACCCCTATCACTTCTTAAAGCTTTTATTTTAGTGTTTGCTTCATTCTCAACTTGGACTTTGAATCGCTTAAACACCTCAAAACTATCACCTTTTTTTTGCCAAGAAAAATACCCATCCCTTTTGTGAGAAATCATTAATAATTGATAGCACATACCTTTTACCACTCGGATATACGGGTACAATAGGTCCACACAAGTCGACGTGAAGTAGCTCCAGTTTACTTGTGGCCTTCCATGAGCTCTTACGTGACATTGGGTCTCGCTCCTGCTTCCCTTTATTACATACCTCACACACTACATGTTGATCAACAACCTTGGGTAACCCTTTCACCAGTTGGCGATATTGCATGGTTCGTATGGATTTATTATTCACGTGATCAAAACACCTATGCCACAAAATGGATGTACTATCCTCCTCCACCTTCAAGCATTTGATTTGCATTCCTTTGGTAGTGGCATTTACCAAGAACATGCGATTTTTGGTCATAGTTGATGTCGTGATCAATCCTCTATTTGGGTGGAATACCTTACACGTCCCGTGCTTGATTATTATCGTTAATCCCTTCTCCTGTAGTTGGAAAATACTTAGTAGACTAGAGGTAAGATCTGGCACGTAGTAAACTCTTGTGATGGTCTAGGACACACCTTCTACCTCCATCCGAACGTCCCCAATACCCATCGCTGTTAAACGCAAATCGTTTCCCAACTTAATCGTATGCTTAAAACTCTCATCTAGACTAACAAACCAATCTTTACATCCCATCATATGGTTTGAGCAAGCGGATTCCAGGAACCATATCCCTCTCCTTGGTTCCTTATGCAAATCTGCATGTGTCATAAGTAGCAGATCTTCCCCTTCGTCAAATTCGGCATAATTCACCGTGCGTTCAGCCTTCGGACATTCATATGCGAAGTGTCCCATCTGATGACATTGATAACACTCGACTGCAGATTTATCAATATTTCCTCGTCCTCTTCCTCGACCACGTCCACGACCTTTAAATGAGCCTCAACCACGTCCTCTGTTAAATCCTACATTCATCTCTGTCTCCGCTTTAAGTACTTGATCTTCACTGGCAATGCTTTTTCCTTTAACCATTTGTTCATGTACTAATAGTGAACTTTGAAGTTCATCGACTGTTAGCGTATTGATATCCTTGGATTCTTTGAGAGTACACACGACAAAATTGAAATTTTTAGTGAGGGATCGAAGAATTTTCTCCACTACCTTAACTTCATCCAACACCTCACCGAAATTCCGCATTTCATTTGCCATAGTTAGCACCCAACCAAAGTAATCAGCAACACCTTCTCCGTCCTTCATTCAAGAATCTCATATTCTCTCCGTAGCCTTTGCAATTGAGCCCTCTTGACTCGCGTATTCCCTTGATACTTCGTCTTCATGGCTTCCCAAATCTGCTTTGCGGTATCCTTCTTCGTTATGGTCTTCAATATTTGTTTGTCAATGGACTGAAACAAATAGTTTTTCACCTTAAGATCCTTGAGCCTCTGCTCTGCATTTAACTCGGCATACCCTGGATCAATGACCACACAGTACTCTTTGGATCGCAACAACGTCTCAATCAGCAAGCTCCAATGCTCGAAATCACCATTAAACTCGGGTACGCTCGGGACTTGAAAATTGGAATTCGCTTCAGCCATGGTGAACTACGATACTCTCTCTTTGATTCCCCCAGTATTGTGCTCTGATACTACTTGTAATGGTATAAAAATCACAACACAATATACTCTCTTTTGGTGAATAAGTTCATTTATTCGAAACGAGCAAAGTCTTATAGATACATACGGAAGCCAAATAAAATCTAAAGAGACTCCAATAAATCAGCTAGGCATAACGATTATGAACGCAAAAGAAACGGACAAACGAAATTGACTCGATCCTACAGGATTTCATCACGTGTGCATGCAGACCCACGTAATGGGCTTAAAGACCTGGACTTGGAGTGGGCTAGGACACAACCCATGGTGCCTTATTCAATAACTCAATGGATATAACCCAATAGAACTTAACAGTTTGAGAACACATTTAAATATCTAAATTTCCGCTTGTAATTAGTATACACCAAAAATGTTATGCAAATAAATTATCTGTAGTTGATCTGCTTTTCCACTTGATAAGACGTAATTACTTAAGGAAATTTGGAGTTTAACATCCCAACTATTGTTGATTGACCAATAATAATCA
Organism: Deinandra increscens subsp. villosa; assembly: GCA_039602395.1. Lineage (NCBI taxonomy): Eukaryota > Viridiplantae > Streptophyta > Magnoliopsida > Asterales > Asteraceae > Deinandra > Deinandra increscens. The sequence goes on from JBCNJP010000141.1 coordinate 132,402, forward strand.
ATACTTTGTTTTTTTTTCCTACAATGAACTCCTTCTTGGTCATGTTGGAAATAAATAGACGGACGTTAAAATGACACTAACAGCGTTAAGAAAATTTCACTTTTTGATGAGTGGACATCACGTTGATGCTCAATCATCAAAAAGTAAAATTTTCTTAACAGAGTTAGTGTCTTTCTAACGACGGTCTATTTATTTTCAACAGATAATAGTTGGGATTACATAAGTATCAATTACTATCAGCCAATAGATAATAGTTGAGATTATTAATATCCAATTTTTTATTACTTAATTATCCTACATTATATTAATTATCCTGAACTCTTATATTCACCTGTCTATACCTTATAGCATTTCCCACATTTGAAAGTGCTTCACCTTAGTTATATGTTGGAACTACTCAGCACCCCAGATTTTAGTGGGCTCCCGCGTCTTCAGAGAATGACACTCAATAATTGTTTCCTGTTGAAAGAGATTCACTCATCACTTGAAAATCATACAAGTCTTGAATACTTATATATTAGAAGTTGTTGGAAGCTTAGAAGTTTTCCAACACTTAGTCGGATGAAAAACATGAAGGATCTAGTAATAAGGGGCTGTTCTTTAAAAGATGGGGAAATCCCGCCTGGTATTGGGGAGTTATCCAACTTAGAAGGGCTAGATCTAAGTCATAACAGTTTTTCAAGACTTGATTTCGGCCTCTCACAGTTTACTAGGCTCAAAAGGCTCGACCTGTCCGGTTCAGACAAGCTTCGTAAATTGTCGGAGCTCCCATCAAGTTTAAAAGCTCTTATAATAAACCGCTGCAAGTCACTAACAATAGAAGGAGATTTTACTAAAAATTACGAACATTTATGTCAAGTCAGAATAGATGGCAGACATAAGTTGGGTAAGAGATTACTACAACACATGCTTAAGGTATTTCTTTCTATTTTTGAAAACCAATTATTTAGCTCCATGTTTATTATTGGTAACTAGAAGATAATGAATTTGTCTTAACTAATTAGGGAAAAGCTATTGAAAATGGAACTATGCACTTCTTTGTTGACGGCCTTGAGATTGCAAAGGAGTTTACATCGCCTTTGGTTAGAGGAGGTAGTTACGGATTGAAACTTCCAGAGAACTGGTGTAATGACTTCTCTGGTTTCTTAATATGTGTTGTTCATTCATCTTACCATTCATCTAACTCTGAGTGGTGGTATCCTCCTACTACGATATCACTAAGTATGAGACAAGTAAGTGGTATAGATTCTGATGATGTTGCGGTTTGGGAGGAGACTGATTGGGGCAGGGATCGTGACATGTATACATATGTATTGTATGTTTCATTTTGTTCACTCAAACACACTCTTTGGTGGGATCAAACATACATTGCGGTTTCTTTTGGATTACAACTTCCTTGGAATCCTAGTGGTCTTGGAGTTAGACTTGTTGAGAAGGAAAGTGGAAAAGGTCTAACAGAAACATCATCAACTGATTCTTCTTCTCATTATACGCCTACAATAGAGATCGTACATGACTCAACATCTAAACTAATGGTAGACTTATGTCCATATGAATCACCATGACTTAGTGATATAGGGAGAGGATCATTTGAGAACTATTTGGTTTTGAGAACTTTTAAAAACCATTTTGAGCCACTAGTTATATATGAGGAAATCGCTCCCATGAATATGAATGCTTCCCCCTGAAAATTAGTGGCCCATAATGGTTCTCAAAAGAAAAGTTATTATTTGAACCTAACCCTAGTGATATATATACCTCTGTAAGCACAACGTTGACATTCTTGCAACAATGGATTTAAAATTTCTTATTTCACAAACTATTATTAGAATATTAGTGATGTTTGATGTGACACATAATGACTAAGTATGTTTCACCAATGTTTCATTTAATAAACATCCCTGACTGATTGAATTGTTAATTTCAAGTGTTCAATTTTTATCTACACTTTTAGCTGATTAACCTAAAAATCATTAAAATTTGATAAAAATAATATATTTTGCAATTAAACTAGGCATTTAGAAGATGGTTAATATGAAATGAAGTAAACCTAAAATACATAAAAATGGTGTTAAAATACATAAAAATGGTGTTATGAACGGCCCATGGGACGTTAGCCAACCAATTCAAAGGCCCAACAATCTATCTCTAATCTCTTAAGCATAAAAAAGAAGTAGCGAGATTCGGTTAGGATACGAAAATATTGATGTAAATTGGTGTTCTTTCGCATCCTCAAGTCTATGCAGTCCGCTACCCCGCTTCCCATCTCCTTAATTTGTAATAGCTTGCTTGTAATAGCTTGCTTGAATTTAATATTTATGTAAATTTTGATTCACTACATATAGTAAGAAAAATAAAAAGTAAGTTCGAAATATTGTCAGTTTGAAATAATCAAGCGGCATACACGTTTTCTTGAATGTGTATCTGTTTTATTTTTTTTTAAATTACGCATAGTGAACTTTTCATCATACTTAATTACTTATCACCGCATCCTTTATCTAAGTGTTAAATTTATATTTTCATCTATTTAATTGGGCTCATTCTAACTTTGGATGGCGTGTGTTTCTTTACGATGGTTTCCAACTTTCCATTATGATAAATTTCCTTTATGGTTTGGTCAGTTTGGAAAAAAAGGAGTTAAAATGTGTTTTTTTTATAAATTTTAGGAAAATTGAATTTTAATAATTTCAATTTTTGACTGTTGGCCTATAATAATCGCACATTTAAATATCTCTATTACTAGTCCTAATTTTCAACCTTGTTTTTTCTCTGGACCCTCCATTAAATTTTCAACTCCGTTAAACATCATATGACGTGGCAGATGACATGTAATACATTTTTTAACATCCTCGTCTCATATGACAATTGATATCACTCATTAGATGTTTAAAAAAGTTAAAAAAAATATAACGACGGGTCCAACAAAAAAAATTAAGGTTGAAAGTTGGGACTGGTGGCAAGGATATTTAAAGGTGAGATTCTTGATGGCCAATAGTGAAAAGTTGGGATTGTTAAAATCTAATTTTCCTTAATTTTAAACATAAATAATACTTATCATATATGTGTTATATAATTAATTATTTCCCGAGCTTGGATTATATTTTGTAACGGTGTCTAAAATATAACTAAAATGAATGAGATTTTGAAGCTTGAAGTTGGATAGTGAAATAAAAAAATAGAAAATAGATTAAATTTAAGTGAAACACATCCCACTCCCTAGCCTATAGGGATTTATAAGGAGGAGCACTCCTTAAAAATTGTTTTCTTTTGGTATAAGAGAAATCCATGATACAATAAGGCCACAAACCTAACTCGCACTCCACCTTAAAGCGTGGGCAATGAGTGTATTGTGACTTTTTAATGACACATTTTACCTTTCGCACACTTGCAACATCATTTGAGAGTCGCCTTCGTATTTTTGAAGTCATAGGCGGGGTACGCGGGGCGAATTAGAGACTTACAAGTATTTTTTTTTTTTTACAAATTTAATGAATTTTTGAAGTCTATTCAAGTTGGTTTTAAATTAGTTTATGCAAGACAGAGTGTTTTTCCTCATTATATGTAACATATTTCTAGTTTTTTTAACGGTGTATCCAAGTAACTCTCTATAGAAGGTGACTCTCATACAACCGTAAATTTTTAAAAATTGTGTACATGCAATTTGCAATGGAAAGAAAACATTTTTTCTTATATATAACGATAAAAAGGTGAAAGTAAATTACAACCCATTTAGAGCCCATTTAGAGGGAGATGTTAAAATGAGAAGTTTAGTTTGAATAAGAAGGATTTTCGGTCACCATTGGATCTTGATCTAATAAAAAAGAAAAGATGGGTATTTTAGTCTTAGCATCTTTATTGAACTTTTACCCACTTCCCTCATTTGTTTAAAACATTCATAACTTTCACATATGACATTATGTTTTTTTTTTAAATTACACCATAAAAACGAGCATTTTTTATCTTTAAAACGCGTATATTGTTGTTATATCAAAAAGGAAAATTGGATTTAAATAATCCCAGGTTTTCTTTATTGGCAACTAATAATCCCACATTTAACATTGGCATCTGTTAGTCCTACATTTACACTTGTTTATTTCCAATGGTCCCTCCGTTAAAAAGTTTAACGGAGTTAACGGAAAATTAATGAAAAGTGACGTGGCTGGTGAAGGCTGCCACCGGCGACCTCTAAACCGCCGGAAAACGACTAAAACCCAAAAAACACATCCATTTTTCACTTTAATGTCATGAAACGGAATATTTTTAACATGAAACAAAATATTTTTAACTTGATTAATGACATTAAAGTGAAAAAATGGATGTGTTTCTGTGGTTTTAGTCATTTTCCGGCGGTTTGGAGGTCGTCGGTGGCGGCCTTCACCAGCCACGTCACTTTTCATTATATTTCCGTTAACTCCGCTAAACTTTTTAACGGAGGGATCATTGGAAATAAACAAGTGTAAATGTGGGACTAACAGATGCCAATGTTAAATGTGTGATTATTAGTTGCCAATAAAGAAAACCTGGGATTATTTAAATCCAATTTTCCTATCAAAATTTATTAAAAAAATTACTCTTTCAATTTTTGACACAATGTTTAGATCATATGTCATTGTGTCAAAATGTTCAGATCATTGTGTCATTATGTCAAAAGTATATATACTTGTTGGGCTATATATATTAGAGGCATGAACATTAGTTGTGGGCTTGTTAGTTATTGGGCTTTTGGGCTTAGTTAGATTATATTTAGGCCATGTGGGCCGATTTCTAGTGTTTATGATTGGGCTATTTGTGTTTATGATTGGCCCTAGGATTTGTAAGAGGTAGTATAAATACCTCTCTTGTTTATGATTACAAAAAGCTTTTGAAAAACTGTTTACGATTTCTCTCTCACTTAGGTGTTTACGATCAGTTACCATTAGCTTCAAGTTTGTAGTATTTCACATTCAAGATTCGATCTTTCTTATAAATTGAGTCTCTTTCTTCTACATTCTTCTTGAATCAATCACATACGAGGATTCCGCACTCGTTTGTGATTAAGATATCGTGTTTGGTTGATATTCGGACCTACAATTGGTATCAGAGCCAAGAATCTGTGATTCGAGGCTCTCACGATATTGATTCAAGCTATTGTCTGGAAAAAGCTAGTGTTTTTGAAGATTTAAAGGCTGTTTTGGTGTTTACGAGTTCTGCTGCTGCTGTTCTTCGTGTTTCCGATCGGTTTCTGGGTTTATTTAAGTGTTTACGACTGTTTCTTTTGAAGATCTGCATCGGAATCAGGTTTACGAGTTCAAGATCGCATTTTTATCGTGTTTACGATCCGGTGAATCGTGTTTACGACTGTACTTGGTCGTAATCGTCGGGTTTACGATTTTTCATTACCGGAATCTCAAATCGTAATCGGTGTTTACGACTCCTTCGAATCGCAATCGAGTTTACGATTCTTTTTAATCGGAATCGTGTGTTTACGACCCTTGCTTGTCGTAATCGTTAATCGTAATCGGTGTTTACGTTTTTTTCTTGCCGGAATCAGAGTTTACGATTTGCCTCCTTCGTAATCAGGTGTTTACGATTCTGCTTGGATCGTAATCGTGTGTTCTCGATCGTAATCAGGTGTTCACGATCGCAATCGCACATTTTGGACATTTGGACTTTAGTTTTAAGTTTCCCTAAGCTTTCGTAGTGGATTTCGAACCGAGTATGTATCAGAAGTTGGATTTTGAGATTGGATCCATCACTCGTCCACCTAGACTCACATCGGCGGATAATTTTCTGGAGTGGAAATATAGGTTTGAAAACCACTTGAAGAGTGTTGATTTAAGATTATGGAGAGCGGTAATTCATGGGCCACACACACCTACACATCCAGAAGGAACCAATGCAGGTAAAGCTAAAACGGAAGACGAATATGATGATGATGATTGGGAAAGATGCAACAAAGCAGAGAGGGCATTTGCTATTATGACTATGGCACTTACACCAGACATTGCACAAGGATTTAAGCACTGCAAGACTACCAAGCAACTCTGGAATGCTTTGATTGTGGCTTATGAGGGAAATCCGGACATTAAGGCAAGCCGCAAGCAAATGCTGAAGCAGAAATTCAATCTGTTCAACCACATTCAAGGTGAATCCTTCGAAGCACAGGTGCAAAGGTTCGTGTCTCTGATGGCCGAAATGTCAAGCTATGGTGTTGAACCGGATCTGGAAGATAAGAATCTGAAACTGCTGAATAGTCTGCCCAAATCCTGGAATACCAACATCTCCATCATTAAGGACAACAACAAGCTGAGTGAGCTATCTCTTGATGAGATGATCAACAAATTGAAGTCAAAGCTTATTGATGACAAGCAGAGAGAATTGAACCATATAAGCTCCCTTAGTTTGGCGGGAAAATTGAACCAAGCCCTGTTGTCAGAAGAAGTGGATTCTAAGCAAGATGGAAAGTCAGCTGGAAGTGGACCAAGCTCTGTCACAAAGTCAACTGCGTTTGTGGCACAACCTCATGCAAGTTCAAGTGGAGGTGTCAACCCTGATGCTACGAATGATCCTAACTTTGCCCTCGGAATGGGCTTTATGAACAAGCTATCATGCTCTCATGGCAGGAACTTTAGTGCCAACTGAGATGCTGTCAGATGAGCTGAATCAGATAAATCCAGAAGATGTAGAGATGTTGGATGTCTCTTGGCAGATGGCAATGGCTGTTTTTAGAGCAAAGAAGTTCATGGCAAAGACTGGGAGAAATGTGTGGAAGGACCAAGATAAGATCAGGATGAGGTTTGACAAAAGCAAGCTGAGGTGCTACAACTGTGACGAGTATGGGCATTTCGCAAGAGAGTGCATAAAGCCGAGGAAAGAAAGAACAGAAGAAAGGAAAGCAGGTGATGGCAAGGGAAAGGCTGAGTCAAGTGTTTTGGTTGTGCAGGAAGGAGGTGGATATGATTGGACACCTCAGTTAAAAGAATTCAGCCTGTCACATGCAATGGTTGCTGCTATGGAAAGGGATGAAGAGGAAGAGCATGCATTTGTTGTGACTGATGAGAAACCTGAAGAAACTCCGGTGGATGACAAGGAAGCCTTTGCTGCTGAGATTGATAACGACAAGGTATGTCTTGATCCCACTTGTGCTCGTATAATTCCTGGACTTAGACAAATCTGTAAAAATTATCAGTTAGAATTGTTTGAGATAAAATGCGAGAGGAGTTCCTTTAAGGGTAGATGGCAGAAGAATGAGGAAAAGGTAAAAGCTCAAAAACTAGACATAGTGAAGTATCAAAAACTGGCAACTGAGAAAGCTCTTCTGTATGACAACGCTAAGTTAGAAATAGCTGAGCTTAGTAAGCAGATAGATGAACTTAAGCATAACAACAATGAGTTGCAAGTTAAACTTGATGTGAACCATATGAGAAGAAAGAGAATGCTAGAGGCCAGTAAGTCTTTGAACACCTGCATAACTGAGGTTAGAATAGGTAAGGACAAAGGTGGAATAGGGATTAGCTTCTCAGACAAAAACAAGAATGATGTTCCTCAAGATAAGACTAGAGACATAATAGGAATAATCCTTGAGGAGGATCAAGTTGATAGATCGGAAGCAGGAACACATGAGATAGGACCTCCGTTAGATAGTGTCCTAGTAGGAGTAACACCTATGATTGATCAGGAATTTGAAAATGAGAAACACATGATCTATGGGTTGGGTAAACAGAATGAAACAATGGCATCCACAAGTAAATCAGGTCTGTCCCATGAATCATTAAACAATAGTGTTGAACCTGCTGATGGCTTTGTTTCATGTGCAGATGAAGTAGGTATTGAAGATGTGTCAGGGGAGGATGCTGAATGTTTGAAAGTCAATGAATGTCATGTGTCTAGTAGTACTAGTCTTAATTTACCCAAGGACGATGTTCTGGCATCTGTGTCAGAACTTAATACGTCCAAGTCAAAACAAGTAGTTGTATCTGTGTTGTCAAAACATCTTTCTAATTCCAATGAAAAAGTTGATGGTTTTAACATTCGCGTGCCTAACACTAAAGTAGGTCGTGAGACTAAGCCCAAAGATTTTGTTGCTTATCCCCAGGTTGTGTCAACTTTCAATAGAACAAACAAATCTAAGTCAGAGCAATTTTGTTTAACTACACAACCGGAAAAAGATACAAACCGTGTTATACACAAAAGGGATGATAAGCCAGAGTGGAAGTCGTCTTATCCAAGACGTTCATACCTCTGTAGTCATGTCAATGGGCCTAGACTCATGAACTGCTTTCAATGTGGAAAACCAGGACACTTTGCTGCTAATTGTGTGAATAGACCATTTCAACCATACTATCCGCAAAACCCACGGACTAGTATGTTGGAGAAAATGATGACAGGAGAAAAGCAAAAGCAGAAGCAACAAGCTTTGTTTAAGGGGAAGCAGTTCTTGGAACCAATGAAGACTCAACAGTCTAAGGTTTCAAACACAAAGGCACCTGTGACAATGCCTGTTGTTGAAAAATGGAATGTGGCCAAAACTCCAAAACCAAATTATGCATCAAAAGGAGTTTACAAAAGAAATGATAAGATAAAACCAGAATTTGCTGAAAAACAAGTGGCTAAGGTCAAAAGAGTTAATAAACCTAATGGCAAAGC
>JBCNJP010000141.1:141526-162526 GCA_039602395.1 Deinandra increscens subsp. villosa
CTCTCGGTTGTTCTGATTGCCCAGATGACACTTGAGAGTTCATTCAACCATCCTTTTCCTTCCTTGCCTAGTCTTGCCTTAATCCCAGAGACAATTGACATGTTAGTTCTTCCACTTGGCCGTTTGCTTGTGGATGAGCTACTGAAGTGAAGATCTGGGTGATTTGTAGCTCTTGGCACCATGACCTGAATGGGTTATCTGCAAATTGTTTCCCATTGTTTGAGATGGCTTTTCGTGGAAAGCTTGTATTGGTAAGTAGCTTACTCAATGTTAGCAATGTGTGTTACCTGCGAATTGTTTTCCGTTGTCTGAAACGATCTTTCCTGGGAGGCCGTAGCGGCAGACAATTTGCTAAAACAACGTTAGAGTTGTATGTATACCTGTGATTGTAGCTACTGCTTTGACCTCTGGCCACTTGGTAAAGTAGTCTACTGCCACAATGAGAAACTTTATGCGTCCTGGTGCTTCAGGGAAGGGTCCAACGATATCTATCCCCCATTTGTAGAAAGGCCAGGGGGATGTTACTGGTATCATGTTGTGTTTTGGTACCCTCTGGACACTTGCATGCATCTGGCATCCCTGGCACTTTCGTATTTCTTTCTCAGTGTCAGTATACATGGTTGGCCAGTAGTACCCTAACGTCATCATTCGGGTGACTATGGACCGAGGGCCAGAATGTGTTCCACAGATACCCTCGTGCAATTCTCTCATGATGTAATTCCCTTCCTCTGTTGTCAAACATGTTAGCAACGGCTGAAGGTAGGACTTTTTGTAAAGCTTGTTGTTATGAATTGCATAGCCGTCGGCCTGAGCCTTCAGTTTGGCTGCTTCCAGTGATGAGGTCGGCAGTGTGCCATGCTATAGGTAGTTCTTGATGGGAGTCATCCAGCTGTCGGCGGTGTCATGCTCAGTGATGAAGGCTTCTTGTATTTCATCCGTCCGGCTGTGGATTATCTCCACTGGGACTTGTTTTGTTAAGTGTGCATAGGCAAGGGAGGCTAGCTTGCTTAATGCATCCGCCTTCTTGTTTTGACCTCTCGGTATCTGAGTGATTTGGAACTCCTCAAACTGCGAAGCTATCTCCTTGACTTTGCTGGCACATTTCTGCATTGCCTCACCACGTATCTCGAACTCCCCGTTCACTTGGTTCGTGACCAAGAGTGAGTCGACCCTCACCGATAGCTTTTTAACATTCATTTTTCTGGCAAGTCTTAGGCCGGCAAGTAGGGCCTCATACCCTGCTTCATTGTTAGTGTTGGGGAAGTCGAGCCGTATGGCGTATGTGACTTCCACTCCATTTGGGTCGATTAGTACGAGCCCTGCCCCTGATCCTTCACTGTTCTTTCCCCCATCAGTATATAGGGCCCATGCATCATTACTTGTGATTGGTGGAGGTTGGGTGTATTCGGCCGAGGTCGACATAGGGATGCTTGGGTCAACCCTTAGCTCTGTCAGAATGTCTGCCAGTACCTGCCCTTTGATTGCTGTTCTCGGCTTAAAGTGGAGCTCATGCTCTCCCAACTCAATTGCCCATTTTGCAAATCTGCCTGAGGTTTCTGGCCTTTAGACAATTTCTCTGAGTGGGTAGTTGGTCAGCACTGTAATTTTGTACGCCTGGAAGTACCTACGTAGCCGCCGAGCGGTGTGGATTAGAGTCAAGAGTAATTTTTAAAGTTTGGAATATCTAGTCTCTGGGTCCTTCATTGCTCTGCTCACAAAGTAGACTGGTATTTGGGTGTCTCCCCTTTCGGTGCACAGGACCGGGCTAATCGCTTCATCACCGACCGAGAGGTATAGGATGACCTCCTCCCCGGCTTCAAGTGCAGTGACCGTGGCTAAACTTTTCAGTTGTTCTTTCAATTGGCTGAAGGCTGTGTCAGCCTCCTCTGTCCATAGGAATTGTTTAGTGTCTGTGCATTGTTTTAATGTTCTGAAGAAGGGCATGGACTTCTCAGCTAACTTTGAAATGAACATATGAAGAGCTGCCAGTCGGCCGTTGAGGCATTGGAGCTCTTTTAGGCATTGTGGTGGCTTCATTTGGGTGATGGCTCTGATTTTCTCGGGGTTAGCCATAATATTTTTATCAGTCACAATGTGGCCCAAGAATTTTCCTTCTTTCATCCCAAATGAACACTTGGCTGGATTAAGCTTCATGTTGACAGTTCTCAGCCGACCAAAGGTTTCTTCTATAACTGCTATCATTCCTTCTTCAGTCTGGCTCTTTATGACCAGGTCATCTACGTATGCTTCCATGTTTCTTCCGATCTGGCTGTCAAAAGCCTAGTCGACCAGACGTTGGTAGGTCGACCCAGCATTCTTTAGGCCGAAAGGCATTTTTCTGTAACAAAAGATGCCTTTGTCTGTATGGAAAGCTGTTTTTTCTTCATCGGCTTTGGCCATTTTGATCTGATGATAGCCCTTGTATGCATCAAGGAAACACTTGTAGGTGTATCCTGACAGGGCGTCTACCTTGGCATCAATGGCTGGTAAGGGGTAGCAATCTTTTGGGCACGCTTTATTTAAGCTTGTGAAATCAACGCACATTCTCCATGACCCATCAGATTTCTGGACCATCACAGGGTTAGCTACCCATGTGTGCCATTTTTGTTCTCTGAGTATACCCGCTTTAACTAACTTTGTTACTTCTTCGCAGACAGCTTTGCTTTTATCCCTTCCCATTCCCCGCTTGCCTTGGACAACAGGTGGATAGTTGGGGTCGACCTTTAGGTGGTGTTCAGCAATCTCCCTTGGAACTCCTGTCATATCCGCCGGTGTCCATGCAAAGACATCCGGGCTGTTCCGGATCAAGTTGTATAACTTTTCTTTGACTTGGTTGGTCAAGTCCGAGCCGATCGTTATGAGCTGGTCGGGGTAGTCATCGTTTACTTTCCACTTGCTTTGCTTTGCTTCTTCGGTGACGTCGGCTGTGAGGTAGCATTCGGCCTGTATTGACCGAATGGTGGCCACCCCTGTTTCCGTTGGGAACTTCATCATACCGTGCGCCGTGGATACCACACATCCGAACCGATAAATTGCTGGTCGGCCAAAAAGGATGTTATACCTAGATGGCCTGTCGACCACGAGAAATGTGATCCGTTCGGTTCTTGTGTGCAACTCGTCGTACAGTGTCACTGGTAGTGTAATCTCGCCCTTGGGTAAGACCATGTCTCCACTGAAGCCGACCAGTGTGGTCTTGGATGGTTGAATGCTGTCTTTTATGCTGCATGGTAATTGTGAGAAACAAGATCCATACATAATATCCGAGGCACTGCCTCCATCAACATATGTTCTATGAATTTGGATACCTGTTACCTCTGTGGTAATTACCATTGGACTGAGAGTTGGAGTTGCTGTGTCAAGGGATGGGAAAGAGATGGGTTGGTTGGCCCATGTTTCCTTTCTCAGCCTTGGTTTCTTCTGCTTGGAGATGTGTGTCATTAAGATGACTTGTTGATCCCCCTTCTTCTCTTTCTTTTGTTTTTGCTCATTTATCTCTTTCACCAAATGAGCTAGCTGACATGTCTTTACAGCGTTGGTAATTTCCTTCTTGAGTTGGTGGCATTCATTCGTATCGTGGCCCCGGTCAAGGTGGAAATCGTAATATTTTCCCATATTCCTATTAGCTGTATTGTTTCCCATTGTCCGGGGTTTGTTGAATTGCCGACTGGCATCTTCTGTTTGCAATATTTCTTTTGGGGTCTTCGTGAGACTTGGGAAGTCATACTTTCTTTCTTTGTGATTTGAGGGATGTGAGCGGTCGTATGGGGCGAAGCCCGACTGCTTGCGGTCGTCTCGGCCTCCCCTCTCCGGGCCCGACTGCCAGGGTCAGCGGTTGTCCCTTTGGTGGGGCGGTCGGCCGTGTGACTTGGTGTGACCGGAGGACGACTTGTCCCGGAGTTGTGCCGCTTCTTCTTCTCTGATGAACGCTTCGGCTCGGTCAAAAGCTTCTTGCATAGTAATGGGTACGCGGGCACCCATTTCTTTTATCAGCCGTCGTGTACGCATACCATGGATAAAACCGGATATCTTCTGTCTTTCGTCCGCGTGACCGATGGTCAGCGACTCCTTTTTGTACCTTTCCATGAAAGCTCTCAGATATTCTTGTTCACCTTGTCGGATGTTATGCAACTCAATCGGGTCTTTTGTGCACTTTCGTTGTTGGCCAAAGTGCTGAGAGAACAGTTGCTTGAGTTGGACATAGCTGTCTATGGACTTGTCAGGCAAATCAATGAACCACAGCCGAGCAGGTCCCGATAGTGTTTGGATAAACATTTTACACCATACTGCAAGTGGCCATTGTTCATTACGTGCGGCCGATTTGAATGCATGCAAGTGGTCTTCCGGGTCAGAGCTTCCATCGTATGTTTTAACGGTGGAAAGTAGCTTTGTCTTCGGTGGGCATTCAAAGTTTTCGATTCGGGTGGTGAACTTACTTTCCTCTTCCGGTATGTATGGTAGCGACAGGTCATCGGCCTCTGCATCTTTGATTTCGATCACTGGTATCATCTGGGGTGGTGTGACTGGGTTTGCATTTGTTCCCGCTGATCCAGGTGGCCTTTGTGAGAAGAAGTTTGGTGGTGGCATACCTTACGGTGGGTAGAATGGTATTTGATAGCATGTCTGTCCGTATGGGCTCATGTATGGTGGTGGGTAGAATGGTGGCCATTGATAGCTTGGAAAGCTTGGCCGAGGTTGGCTAACACTGGTTGTGTTCTCTGAAGGTGCCGTGCTGGAAGGCCCTGAATTTACCTGAGTTGGCCCTGGAGTGTCTCCTAACGATGGCAAGGTAGTGTCGAGTGTTGCTATGGTACTGTCAGTCTGTACTGCTGTTGGCCCTTTGCTCGTTTGTAAGTCTCCCAGCGGTGGTATTGGACCTAGGCGGGGGCCCTCATCTTCATATGACAACTGGAGGCATACTCCCTTTAGTTTCTCTGCTGCTACAAAGTCTCTCATGGCTTGTCGAAGAGGTAGGAAGTTTCTACTCACCATCTCTGGAGTGATATTGAGTACTCCCGTGTTGGTTTCTTCTGAGGAGTTTTCCAGAGGTTGCTTGTGACAACCGGCAATTTCCCAGGTTAACCCCGTTAAAAACTTTTGTTATATTTCAATAACGTCTATTACTTCGGTTAACTAGAATAGTTACACGAACGATGCACATGAGTTTAGACGTCGGTTAACTTACTTGAATAATTATAATTTATGATTTTATATGAATCATATTTTATAATTTCACGAAAACGTTTTGTCATTTTATGTGGCAAATATATTTATTGTTTTTACGTGGTATATATGTATATATATACGCACGTCGTTTTATGATTTTATGTGACGATGTGTCGCACACTAATACGATTCGTTTCTATGATTTTATAGAAATTTAAAAACATATAGTTATGGGGTTATAACTATGATTTTATGTGAATCATTCATATAATTATAAATGAGTATTTATGATTTTATTTACACCAATTAGGGTTTGCATTCTAAATATGTAATAAGTTGATTTTATTCGGTCAAACTCACGTATCCGTACGTTTAAAGTTATTCCCGTTAACCCTGTTAGGGTTAGCTAACCTTCCGTTAAGCTCAAGGGGCTTATCTTACCATTTTCTAAACTTATTTTAAATAAATCAAACCTGCAAGGACCTAACATGTAATTATTCAAACTTGTTTCCCTGTGATGTAAATTCAGAGGAACCATTCTTGCCATAAGGGCAAAATTAGAATTGAAGATTCTGAGTTATTATACGTACACGATCGATCGTTCGATTCCAAGTAACGGTTTCCCCTTTAAACCCGAATTCAAGACTTCTATGGGTTTCAAATCGATCGGTCGCACCTTACAAGCATTAGGGAACAATTGAATTTCACTTGATCACCTTCACTCGCAAACAACTCTCTCTCTCGATCGTTCCTACCTCTGTTCGTTTTTTTTAAAAGTTTCCGGTAAACTCGAAATTTCCGACCAACCAAGCTCTGCCTCACCCTCATTTGCCCATCATGGTGATCGCGGTTCTTTTCTGATCAACCCAGTTAAACGGATTTGGAAAAGGGGCACCATCGGGAGGTCCGGGTCGAGACTTTCGATTTCGTTTCGGCTTCAATAACGTGTGAAAACTCATCTCCGGTTCGAGGTAAGCACATATTTATGTTAGTCGCACCCTTCTCTTCAGTTTGGTTCTAGATTCGCGATTTTCCGGTGACCGGAAATAAAACTCCGGCCACCGGAGTTTTGGGGAAGGAGATGATAACCGGACGGGACGGGTTAAGTATCTAGCCGATCGTTTCTCAACATAATCGGACATGTAGCCCAGCTGGTTGGTGCGTTACCTTGAGACAGAGAGGTCTCGAGTTCAACCCTCCCCAGTTCTATGTATTTTTCTGTTATTTTTTCCTGAACCAGTTCCTATACTACTGTTTATATATAAAATCTTTGTTTTCAAGCTTCATACCAAACACAGCCCTAGCCCAGCTGGTTAGGGCGCCACATTTCAAACCTCAGCTCACAGGTTCGAAACCTGTGGCCATCATCTTCGTTTTTTTTAATTCTTTTTAATGATTTTAAGCAATTTTTGGTCCAAAACCCAAGCGTCGTTTGCTCCTTATAAAATTTCGATCCATGAATGTTTCCGTAGACTCCGTTAGGGTACTCGTTGAATTTTTATGTTATGGAAACGTTATAATTTTAATGAACTAAAATTTCATGGTCACGTTGTTAATAAAAAAAATAGTTTTAAACATAAAAATATATATATATATATATATATATATGTATATATATATATTTTTCTTATTGTCATGTACATATACACATGCGTACATTATAAGATTTTTCTTTTAAACTCTTGTATTTGGACACGACATATAAATATATACTTAGGACGTTTTATTTTCACACTTTCGACTACACCTCGATATTTATATTTACGAATGTATATATATATTTATCCGATCACCTTCACATTCATTATTTGGAATAACATACGCTCATTGATATTTGTAAATCTTCGTGTCCTCGATTAAATATCAATTTTTACTCCATTTGAACAAACGATTTTTTTTTATCACATATTGAAATTGTCACCTACGTCATATTTGGAATTACTTGTTATCATTACCGTCGTCTAGGCTATGTGACTCATGTGCGGACCTACACTTACGAATATAAATTCAATAGGTGCTTGGTAGTTACGCAAGACTCGGAATCTTACTAAATTGTAGCAGCGCACCCTAAGGTGAGTTTAACAACCTTTACGTTACGTCCGGTTTTGGATGATAACAAACGCAAACACGTTACACCCGGGTTAGGGTGATAACACAACAACTTTTATGTATGATTAAAGTAGAAATCCAGTATATATCACATGTTCACGTAAAATGCTTTATCTTTGAAAGTCCTTACTTATCGAACCGTTAATAGCAAATAGCGAGGGGATATTGGGTAGTACTACTGGGGTCTGACAAACCCCACTCAGCGGGCACGAGATGCACCACCCGACTGGCGGTCGGACTGAGGACAATGTCAGCCTAAACTTACCGTGATCGAGTAGACACGGGGAAGGCAAACCACGTAAGGATTTATTCCTACAACTAATTGGTCAGCTTCGGTTGCGAACGTTTTAGTGACATGAACTTAGGCTCGCTACCTACGATATGGATTGTACTGTTAATATACATGCTTTTATACGAATAAAAATTGTTGTATTCGTACTGCATAACTATACTAGTTATACTTATGTGCTTATGTGAACTCACCAACATTAGTTGACACTTGCTCTTATGCATGCTTTGCAGGACGCTAGGAGAATCGGATTTTTGGGCACGTACGTTAGCTAAAACCTTTTATTTTGGGAATTGGTTTTCAAATCTTTTCAACTTTAACTGGTATTTACTTATTGGGCGCTTTCTTACGCAACTTGACTTTTAAGAGCTTCCGCTAAACATTAACTCTGTTTGATATTTCCCGTTTGGAAATATATTTACATTTTGAACCCTTAACTTATGTTTGATGTAACTAATGATTCGGGTCCTGGTCTGGTTCACACCCCACACGGTAAAACTCCGTTAGTGGAAATTGGGGGTGTGACATTGCTTGTCATTAGGGGTTGAGAAATCATCAGTAGTTTCTCTTGGGAGAATGGCTGAGTCATCAGTCATTGCTGTTGTTGAAAGTACCGTGCGGATGGCGCCAATGTAGAATCGGGCTACCAAAGATGACTAGATAGGTCTTAGCCTAGGACGAGTCACCTAGGAAGTCGGACTACAGGTGGTCGGACCCAAGTCTCCTGCTTAGTAGTCAGACGTCTCCCGGCTAGCAATCGGCTTGGCTTCCTCTTGATTCAACTAAGACCTGCAAAACAGAAAACACCGTTGTTCTTGGGGGGCAGGACAGGGTGTCCTGCGACCAAGCTCGGGCGTGAGAATCAATATGCGTTTCGAGAGATTAAGTATAATCTGTGGCAACCCTAAAACTTTTGCTTTCTTTCCCCAGCGACGACAGCCGAGGCTGCAAACGCTACGACGCAAGAATAATTTTCGGGACGAAAATTCCAATTACAAGGGGATGATGTGACATCCGAGAATTTCAAGGTTTACTTCCGTTAGACAATTCCGTTAGTTACGTTATAAGTATTAACTTAGTAACTAATGCATAACTAGGCCGAATACGTCCAGGACCTTTGGTTGATCACCAAACCCGCCCATATGTGCTATGTGTTCATTTATTAATGTCATTATGTGCAACGTGATTTAAACGCATGATTTAATATTATGAATAGCATGACAAATTGTAATTCCTTGATTATGTGAAAATTGCCTAAGTTGTGCAGCCAGCGAAACTACCGGGCGAAACTGTAGTGTCGCCCGGTAGCCAGCTAAGTTAATCAGTTAAAACGTGACCAGAGCTAGTTTCGCCTGGTCAGCGAAACTGCCAGCGAAACTAGCCTCTGATATAAATAATCTTAATAAACCCTAGTTCTCCTATTTGCCTCATTTACACAAAAACACACACACTCTTCTCTGGAGATCTGGTCAGCTGAAAACCATCAAGAAAAACCAAGATCTCAGCCTCAAGACAACATCCATTCGATTCCTTGATCGAATCGTGAGTCCCAAAACCTTCCTTTATGCCATTCCTATGTGTTTTCTATGTGTTTCTTCATAAAGCATGCTTAAACCTTCATGATATTGTTGGATCTTCTGTAGGAATGCTTAGGAATGCTAGATCTACCATAAAGTTGATAACTTTACGTGTAAAACTGATCCATGATAAAGATTTATGCTATTTAGGTCATTTTAGGGTTTTGAATGTATTTTGGTGATTTGATGATGAAAATGCATGTTTAAGGTGTTAAAGCTTACTGATTTATGTTGGTAAATGGTTATGTATGCTAGATAATGAATTACATGTAATATGGAAGCTGTTAGATTGATTTTTAGGCTGATTTATGTGTTTTTCGCGACCAGCGAAACTGTCATGTTCTCTGGGCGAAACTGTCCAGCGAAATTATGCATATCTTCAACCAGCGACACTATGGAGCGAAACTGTAGTGTCGCCGGGTAAACCAACCAGACCAGCTCGAGCGAATCTACCGAGCGAAATTCCCTGAACGAAAGTTCAAACCAGTTTCGGGCGAAACTAGGCTAGCGAAACTGTGCCAACAGTTTCGAGCGAAACTAGCCTAGCGAAACGGTGTCATCGGGTATTGCCTAGCGAAAGTGCTGCCCGTGCGCACAGCGAAACTGCTAGCGAAACTGAGACCAGAATCCAAACTTGTGCAATTTGCTTGAATGTTATGCCATAACTTACATGATTATGCTATGATGATACATGCTTTGATTTCTGATGTATATGAACCCTTGTTTATGATCAACCATCGGTGTCGTGTGTCGTATGTCGAGTCATAGTTTCAACGTACTATGTTATGGGCCATAGTGACGTTAAGTAAAGATTAGACACCAAACTAATACTTAAGACCTAAACGTGTTCATAGGTCTTCGTTAAGCAAAACTTGGATTATATAACAAGTGTAGCAGTGCAACCAAAGGTGAGTGTCACTAACCCGTTTACTGTGAGCCCGTTTGGGACACACTGAATAACTTAATGGAAAACAATGCTGACAACTTTACGAGTGCTATGCACCACTTGATGAAACTGAAAACTTAGAATGCTATGCATCTACTTGATGAACTTGAAGTGTTTTATGGGAAACACTTGTGAAACTTAACAAACTATTTCTGAAATGAAAACCGTTTTAATATGGCTAGTGTAGGTTAAAGTCTAAACCACATGATATCACATGATTTCTAAGGATTGCCTTTTTAACTGAAAAAGTCCTCAACTTAATTGTGCCATTAATTGTAAAGCGAGGGGATGTTGGGTAGATCTACTGGAGTTTGACAAACTCCGCCTCGTGACACTGGAGGTGCACGGAGGTACAATATCAGCCTATCTGACCGTGATCCCGAGAGGACACGGGGGAGGCAAAGCCGCGATGACGAATGTCCGCAAAACAAAATGGCTGAAGGCTCTGCCTATACTATACTTAATCGTCAGCTTTGGTACAAACTTCCTTAGTGCATGGAAACAACGGATTAGCTACCCGCGATATCGGTTGAGCACTTTAATTATACAAGACTAGTACATACCTGATAACTCTGTTACGGACAATAACCCTACTAAATAACAAATGTTTATAAATTGGCGTATATAACTGAGCGTTGCTTTTCACAAATAAATATTACTTAAAGTACACGTTGATACGTTTATGATTATGAGACCGGGCCACTGCGTGACAAGCCCACTGTGAACTCACCAACCGTTAGGTTGACACTTGCGTGGTTTAAACTTTTGCATATCGCTAAGGAGTATCCGGAGCGGGTTGGCATGGCACGTGAAGACTTTTATTTTAATTAAACTAAATTGGGAATTTAATACACTGATTTGTAAAGCACGTGGTTAGTGCTATAGATAATGTTTTCCGCTGCGTACTGTTAACTGTTTTATTATTAATGTTTGGACTTTACTCTGATTCGTTTAGTATTTGTAACTAATGGTTGTGGTCCTGGTCTAGTCGCACCCCTTAACGGTATAAACTCTGTTAGTAGTTAATTTGGGGGTGTGACATAATCAGACGAGAGGGTGCGCATTGAATGAGAACTTACCTGGTGGTTGTGGGGTATTTATAGCCCACAACCCTTGTCTTGTACTGCCATTAATGCGTAGTGTCCCAAAGTAGGGAGCTGCAGGTCTCGCATCCGACCTGTGCACAACTTACTCAGTAGCCATTTCGGGCAATGGTCTTGGGGAAGGTGTCGGCCTAGGAGTGCCAGCCAAATGCTTTGAGCGTTGGTCTGTACCTATATCTTTTGACCTAACTAGGATCAAACAGCTAGTTGTGATATAGGTTGAAGTTGAAGGCTATTGGTCGGCCTGGTGATGGATGATTAGCGGTCGGCTAATTCTTAGATTATCACCAGTTGGCCTAATAGCGTAATGACTGGTAGTCGGCCCTGTCGGGGGTCGACTGGTCATGTATCTTGTTGGCGGTCAGCCTGACAACTAGGTGGATGTCGGCCAGATCTGCTGCTGTCGGCTGACCTTTGGTCCTGTCGGCGGTCGGCCTAGTGGCCTGTTAAGTAGTGATCGACCACTGACTAGGTCGACCTGTACGTGGCTGTCAGCCAGACCAACTGCTGTCGGCTGGCCTTTGGTCCTGTCGGCGGTCGGCCTATTGGCCTGTTAAGTAGTGGTCGGCCACTGACTAGGTCGACCTGTACTTAGTGACTGGTGTGTTGAGATAAGGTTTGCACCATAATGTGTTTGTGGTGTGGCCTTACTCGGACACACGTCATCACAAAGTGTTGCCTCCTTCTTGTTCTCCATATGAATATATAATTACAAGGGCTATGGTTTGCCTTTCTAAACTTATATAAGAGCATGTGGTATACTTCTTGGTGGTGTGGTGTGGTGTGGTGTGGTGGTCGTCAGCGATGACTGGACCACATGCATCCATCACACAGAATGTGGTATACCCATGTGGTGTGGTGTAGTTTTTTAATATTTTTTTCTATTTCCTTTTTATTTTTTGAGATAAATAGTATTAACATTTTAAATAAATAAGGCATCAACTTTTAATTAAATAGTGCATAAATCTTTAAAAAAAATACTACATTCATTTAAAATAAAGATTACATTAAAATTAAAAAAATAATTTAGTGGAATAAAAATAACTAAAAAACCAACAATGTAGTTATTTGTTAATTTCTCCATGATTGCATCCTTCTCTTTTTCAACCAAAGCTCATCGCTCTTCATCCAAACCCGATGTATCCAAGCAAAGCGCTCGGAGTTCATTTAGACGGACTTTTTCTTCTCGCAACTTTGTCCGTTTTTTTTCGTTCGAGGTTGAACTCGTAAAGTTCTTGCAAGAACTCTTCTTCTTAAGCTTGCTCTTTTTGTTGTCGAATCGCCTTCTTCTTTCCCACCGGTTTCCGTAAAATGTTCATTTGCGGTTCATCATCGTCGTCGTCCAAATTAACCACATCATCATTAAGGTTAATATTGCAACGTCCCGTGGAGGTCGAACCCATGGGACTATCCATTTCGGTCGACGATTTTTTCAAACTTGCCTTTGGACCCTCCATAATTTCATGAAACTTAGGAGATTCTCGCAACTTGTTGTAATGTTGGACGAGCGGTGCCGACTTGTGGTCGTCTTTGTAACGACCGATAGCTTTGTTCAAGATGTCGAGGTCGCTTTCACCGCTTTTGCAATGAGGGCATAGAATGGGGTTCAGAAGGCGTTGAATATATGACTACTTTGCGTAACGAGATTGTTAATCAACTATTTTCAAGTGCTTTAAGTTAAATTTGTATGAGTTATGCTTGATTTGGATCTTGTATGACATTTTGAATTTTAAGCTATTATGTGTGTTTTAAAGTTGGTTACTTTTAATCATCACTGAACACAGGATAAAACATGAAGTTTGTTATTATTTTTTTATCGTTTCTATTAATGAAGATCAATTATGGTTTTTAACTTTCAAAAACGTATTTCGTTTAATTAAAAAGAACATTTTTTATTATAAAAGAATGCATTTCATTTATTTTTTAATACGTGCAACAAAAATTATTGTATTGATTTTTTGTTTCAAATTTTCTTATTTTATTTTATTTTTTATAAAATATTTTTAATACATAAAAAACAAATAGCTATATACATTACTCAGCTCTTACCCAGTCAGCTACTATCAAACACCCAAGTTTTAACCAGAATTTCTTATTCAATCAGCTCTTACTCACTCGGCTCTTACTCAATCAGCTCTTACACAGTTAGCAACTATCAAACAACACCTTCGTCTTCGTGGGAGGCCAAGGATGTAGAATGAGAGGCTTGGTAAAGAGTCGGATAACATGAACATCGTCGTCGATGCTAATTATTGGCGAATTAATCGATATTGAGTTGTACGGATCTATTATGCATCAAAAGGGTAAACAAAAGTTCGAAAAGAAACAGTTGTTATGCGTAGATCGTTTGATTCATTGAATGTTAAAATGGTTCTAAAAGAGATCAAGTTCCTTATTGTGCTTAACTAGGTCGGATGATTAGTAACTTTTTTTTAACAGCAATAGATTTTATAAAAAAACAACCATCTTTAGCAAGAAGCTAGAGGAAAAGAGTTACAAAGTACATCAAATATGAAATAAAAATTACAGTGTGGATTGCGTCTCCACTCGTTCCAGTCTAAAACTAAAGTTTTTGCATGACTAGTTAACCAAAAGAAACAAATGACTAGTTAACCAAAAGAATGTTTCTGATTTGATTCTTCTAAAAATGGATATTTAGGGGTTTGATTTAAAATGAAGTTGTAGTTTGAGTTGGTTCTTCGGTAGGGGTAGGGGATGGCATTCTGAATCTTGAAGATATTATGAATATTTATATGTGTTACACTATTATATCATAATTCCTGACATATGAACTATGTTTTTTTTTTATTGTTTCAGATGAACATATGCAACATTATTATTTTATGATGTCTGTTTATTTTTTTTACTCATTATTTTAAATTTTGGCGCTCTAGACCTTAAGGAAAAACATATATGAAGATTCGAGCTCTGGAGATGGTTGAAGAACTCAAAACTCAAAGAGCAGACAAACAGGTACACATGCTTTCCTATACCCCATAACTTGGAAGTGTTGGTAGTCCAAATGTGTAGATAGGCATAATGTTGTAATTGTTAAAAAAAACATCTGGAGAAGATTTCCCTTTGAATTATAGTTTATAATCAAATGAAGTCAAATTAGGTAACTACTGTAAGTAATTAGTACATAATGACCATTATATCTAACAATAAATCCTGAATATTTATAGGTTCTATTATATGCATCATTAGATTACACACTCTCTTACTATTGGGATAATAGTTTATAATCAAAATGTTTGTGTTCTTTAGGTTTCTTAATTGCTACTAATTTTTATTTAAAAGTTGTGTTTATTACAGGTTGTTTGTTAAAAATGTACCGTGTTCTTTTTTACCACATTTCTTAATGAGTTAATACAGATGCAGGTGTTTTTCAAGTACTAGAAATCTGTTTTTCAAATCATTGTTCGATACCATGATAATATTGCTATCGAATTTCTGATTATGGGTGCGGGTTGGCTCAATATAATCTGTCCAGGTGAAATTTTGTTTGAAATTTTAAGGTTTTGACATTTAAAACGTCAGTTTTTGGAACCAAAAATGCTTTCATATAAATCCACTTTAAATAAAAGCTACAAGTTCATAGATGTAAAGCTTTGGCATTTTAATTAGCAAGTCAAACAGTATGACTTTTAAATAGTCAAACTGATAATTCGTACATTTTGTTATATCGCTATGACAAATGGTGGCCTTTGTTATTGACATACATATGTGGTTTGAAGAATTTAAAATTTGTCCGGGTCAAATGGCGACGATAGTTCTAATA
This sequence comes from Deinandra increscens subsp. villosa, assembly GCA_039602395.1. Classification (NCBI taxonomy): domain Eukaryota; kingdom Viridiplantae; phylum Streptophyta; class Magnoliopsida; order Asterales; family Asteraceae; genus Deinandra; species Deinandra increscens. The sequence goes on from JBCNJP010000141.1 coordinate 156,495, forward strand.
TATTTTTCAGCATCTTAATTGTACATCTAAAATTAATAGGCTTTATATTTGTATGCATATGTAACTGTAATAGTTAGAAGTCAAGTGGTATACTTTTAAAAAAAGGTCAAAATTCGTAGCCAATTTCATGTTAAACTCAATCTCAAATTTCTCTAAGCATTACAAGTTTTTAGATATAAAGCTTTAACATTATAAGTACCAAGTCAAACAGTTTGACTTTTGAAAAGTCAAGCTATCCAAATAAAGTCATTTACAATGCCCTCACCGAAGCCTCGGTGAGGGTGGTGAAATGGACACGATAGGCGCGGTAACCTCGGTGAGAGTATTGGATATGCAGCTCGGTGGTCTCGGTGTCCTATGGCTCGGTTCCCGTCCCCCATAGACACATCTCGGTGAAGAGGGTTTGTGGGCCCCCTCTCCCCAAACCTCTCTCTCAAAATCATTTTGTTTTTTTATAATTAATTTAAATGAATTAAAATAATAATAAAAGTAAAGTGAAAAGAGTGAAAGGTGAAAGGTGGGTATTGAAAGTGAAATGAGTGAAAGGTGAGGGAAGTGAAAGGTGATGGCGTGGCGTTGATTTGGCAAAAAAGTAAGTGATAGGTGATATGTGAAAGGTGGGTATTGTAAGGCTATCCGTAATGGGCGTTATCCGGCCAAATTTATTAATATAACGCCCCGTATAGCGCCCCGCACCACCCCCTGGGCACCATGTTAGAGATTTTGACGGTGGGCGTTGTAAACATGGCGCCCCTCTTCTTCAATCAGTTTCATGTTTTTTTTTTCTTTTTTTTCTATTGGTTCTCTCATCCTCATAACCCCCATCCTCATAACCTCCTATTACACCCTTACCTCATAATCCCCCCATTTCCACGTCATACGTCACACGACACATAACCCCCAAGCGAGGGGGTTACCACTACGGATAGCCTAAATAACCTAATAGTTGTGTTCTCTTTTTTGGCTTGCTTTTTATATTTGTATGCAAATGTAATTGTATCGTAACTAGACATAATTATTTTTTATTGAAGGCAGTTGAAATGGTCCAACTTTCCATATGTTGTTGGATCAGTGCTATATGCAATGATGTTAGTAGGGGTGTCGAAAATACCCGAACCCGATTAACCCGATCCAACCCGAACCCGAATAAGACAATTAGGGTCGGGTCAGATAGGGTCTAAAATTCTTAATAGGGTTATTCGGGTTATTCGGGTTAACCCGACAAACCCGAAATGTTGTTAGGGTCGGGTTTCGGGTTTATTTTTTAAAAAAATTTGGGTTGCGGGTTAACCCGAATAACCCGATTAGTGATTTTTATAGTTCAGTTATTTGGACCCTATTATATTATTCTTCAAAAAAATTCTCAATTTTGATCCGATAAATTGAAGCTATGAAGATAAAGCTATTGAGATTGGGTGACTCCTAAACATGAAGATAACACGTATAGCAACTACATGATCAGACCTTCATGATCAAACCTTCATGTAGTTAATATTTTACTACTAACCAAGTAAATGCATTAGTAAGCAATGTTGAGTTTCGGACAATGGTATATGGGTGCCCGGTACGTTAAAAAAAAAACTTGACCGTTAATTAAAGCATGGGGTTTAGTAAATTAAGAGTTAAAACGGAATAAACCAGTAATCCGTCAGCGGAATTAATAAATTTACTAGTTTTAGACGCGTAAACCGTTGGTGTCGAATCGTGTCAATAGGATCACGATCACCAAAATCACACAAACACCATTTCGCGTTAAACCGGTTAACGCGAAAACACTAACGATTACATTAATCGAGATAAAACATCTAAACTAAGACGGAGTTTAGATATACCTTCGCAGTGATCTAACAAACGCTAGAGACACCGAGGAACAACGTGACGACGCTAGGTTTTCATGGAATAACCGATCCGACGTTCGGATCAAATCGTTTAGCAAATCGGCAAAAAAACGTCTTTAACCGATTCGTTGAAAACTGCAACGATTCGGTTTATGGTGGCGACAATCGAGCACCAACGAATAAAGACTATGACGACCTTTAGGGTTTAGCCTAGACGGATGAACGATTAAGGCGACAAAGCTCGCACGATATCGTAACGACGACGACAAGAGGAGTGGTTATGGTGTCGCGCGAAACAAAGACACGTTAGATCGTGAAGACGATCTAGGGTTTGATACGCGACAGCCCTAGAAAGGAGGGGCGACGGCGGCGGCGGTGGCGGTTCACACAGCGGCGGCGACGACTCCCAAGGTGGTGACGGCGGCGGCGATCTCGGATGATGATGGTGATGATCCGCCGATGATCGTTTGCAAGAAACGATAAACGATCTCCAACCGAAAAGCTCCTACGATGAAGAGGTTGGTTGCGTGAAGGAGAGGGAGGGTGGCGGCACACAAAGTGACGCAGAGAGAGGGAGAGAGATGAAAAATAAGCAGCTAAAACCCTAATCCCTAGCTCTCCTTATATAGGCAACATAGTTGCATCTAGCCCCCTCCTTGATTTTCTTTAATTGCAACCAACACCCAAAGTTTACGATTTATTAATAAAACAACTTTTATTAATAAAAACACATGTCGTAAACTATGAGAAACACAAATAACTATTTATTTGTTTCATCGTAAAACACTAATCGACAAATCGATATGTTTTTCTCCGTTTATTATCGCATGGATAATTATTTGTAATTAAATAATTAATTACACAATTCCGTGAATTACCGGTTAAACAATTTAAGCGGATTTTAATCTAGTTGCCCTCAGTGTAACTCTTTACGAGTCAAACCGGGTCGGATTCTTGGAATTATCGAGTCTGAACATCCAATATCCAACAAGCAATAATGCAATTGTAATATTTTATAATGAACATGGGTAGTTGGGTACATGACTATAATTAACTAACATAAAAAAAGCATTGTAAAACTTTATAGTATGTGTTATTTCTGAATTAATTCTCTTAAAATTTACCTCATGTATATTTATTAGTTTGTCGTTGGTGCTAATAAGAGTGGCGCTCATTTTATGAAAATAAAATTAGCATATGATAAAACGAAATGTTTACCACCCCACGCGTTGCTGCGGGGTTGAATTTGTATACTAAACGAAAGTCAAAAAATTAAGTAGTATAAAACGTAAAAGTTTAAAAGTTTCGTGGTGAAAGTATAAAACTATAGAAGTATATATTAAAAGCGAAAGTAGAAAAGTTAAAAGTTTCGTGCCAAAAGTAGATGACAAAAAAACTTAAAACAAAAATAAAAACTTTAAAAGTTAGAGAGTTAAAAAGTTAAGGAGTATAATACGTAAAACTTTAAAAAGTCTCGTGGTGAAAGAATAAAACTATAAAAATATACTAAATTAAGGGGTATAAAACGTAAAAGTCTAAAAGTCTCGTGGTGAAAGTATAAAACTATAAAAGTATACTAAAAACGAAAGTAGAAAAGTTAAAAGTTTCGTGGCCAAAGTAGAAGACAACAAAACTTAAACCAATTTTTTTTCAAAGTTAGATGGTTAAAAAGTTAAGGGGTATAAAACATAAAATTTAAAAGTCTTGTAATGAAAGTATAAACTATAAAAATATACGAAAAACGAAAGTAGAAAAGTTAAAAGTTTCGTGGCCAAAATAGAAGATAACAAAACTTAAAACAAAAAAAAACTTTAAAAGTTAAAGGGACAAAACATAAGAGTATGAAATATGTGACTAAACTATGAAAACCAAAAGTTTACTATTTCGTTTAAAAAAATATTTAAAAGTTTAAGGGGTAAAATTATCAAAACCCCAAAGTTTTATGGCAAACTATAAGAAATGAAAAGTCTCCTATCAAAATGATAACAAATATAAAAAATAGTGACCAAAATATGAAATAGTAAAAATATACTATTTATCATACAAATTTCATTGTATAATTAATAAATTAGAGTTAATATTGTAAGATTATGATAATACACCCCTACGCAATAAAACATATCACGACATAAAATAAAACTCCAACCAACAACTATGTTATTATATGGACAAAGAATAGTAGAATATTTATCTTTTGTCTATAACTAGAGATCGACCGCGCGTTGCTGCGGTAACTCAAGAAAGTATAACAAATGTGTTAATAAAACAAAGAAGATATTGGTTCCTTAAGAAGATCTTCAATCATGATGATTTAATTAAGAGTATAACTATCACAAATTTTAATAAGAAATTCCAAACAAATAGATGATAAAACACTTGAAAATCAGAATGTAATTGTACTTGAGTAGAATGTTTTGGTGATTCTAAACGACAATTCGAACCCTAAAGAATCTGTAGTACATTTCTCATTTAGCCAAACACATAAAAAAAGCAATATCATCATCGCAAGCATCCATATTTTTTTCGTTATGAAACATTTAGGCTCAAATATATGATCATCATTGCCTTCCAAGCTCAACAGACTATCCAGTTCTAATTTAGCCAGCACAAAAGAAAACAATATCATCATCATTTAACCAAAACATAAAAAAATCAACATCATCATTGGATATGTAATGAAATAACAAACAAAACAAAAGAACCGGATGTATAGAAAACTTAGAAATCCATACGCTTTGAGTGTCAATATCTAAATTTCTATCAAAGTAAATCAAGTGTTAATATGATTTTTTTTATAAAGTTAGTAGATAAAATGTATAGAAGATATAAAGTAGTGACAATGGCTAAATATAAAGTGACAGAGATTTTGGCAAATGTAATAACTTTTCACTTACAGCTGCGGTCTGTTGATCAAGTCGAAGAAGATCAGCGATGGTTTTTTTCTCTATTGCATAAGATATGATTGCTATAGGCCCACTGGAAATTGAGGAGGATGTGTTTTCTTGGACCCTGAAACGAAGAATGTAGGTTCGTTTAGAAAGATGGAGTAATTGTATAAGATATAGATATAATATATGTAATTGTGGCTTTACTCATTTAGGAGAGCGGAGGATTCAGCGATACCCGGATTAAGATACACATAAGTTGCTGCGGTCAACCCTAACTGAATCCATTCTGATGTTTGTAAGAGCAACTCAACTTAAGCATTTAGAGTGTTCAGAGTAAATAGCAGGCAAGGTAAAGTCAGAGTTTTGAAGCGAACCGAAACTTTTGTGGAGTTAACCAACTAACTCTTTTGAAGCACACATAAACGTAGCATAAGAAATTATGATAAACTTTTTAGATCATAAAGTTTCTCCAACATACAAGAATGTTTAAAAATGCGACCTGAGCCTGCAAAAACTATATCAAGATCACATTCAACCAAAGGGGATTTTAACATCTGAAAATTTATAAACAAAGTTCAGAAAATGCAGTCGGCTGTTGTTGTAAAATTTGAGGCGTCACTTCTGAAGTGTTAGTAGCAGACACGTTGCAGAAGTTATATGGTTTTGATTTTGTAACATCTTTGATATTCAACATTAACTACATTTGTGGATTGCCGACGTCATCCAAATAAAACCTAAACACTATTACTCTACCATGACGCAACTTAAATCCTAAACCAAATGAAAGCCTATCAGAACCTTAAATTCTGGAAAAAGAAATTCAGTGTAAGGTGGGGACCAAATGCATGTGATTTTTAAGCGAAAATGGTGGAGTACTCAAGTTAAAAAACGCGTGTTCATCACTGGTCAAACCTATTTCCAAAATCTAATCACATACCAAACCTTATATGAACATCAAATATGTATCTCAAGCAACCATTGATTTCTATACTATACATGTACTTTAAACAACTGTATGAGAGCCAATTTCGACACCTAGAGACGGTATCAATCAAAATGATATAAAACTCTTAACAACTATGAAATGCAAAGTGAATGTAAAACAATAAATAATAAGCGTTGAAGGTATGTATTCCCAAGACTGAAGAAAAGATTTCCTAAGGCCACCTCTTATTTCTATTATATATGTCTATTGTAAGTACCTATATACACAAAGAAATTAAACAATCTAACCAAATTTCTTACAAGTATCCCTGTAAACTTACTGCAACAACAGTAACCAACATAAAGTAAATAAAAATATAAA
>JBCNJP010000141.1:163026-223000 GCA_039602395.1 Deinandra increscens subsp. villosa
TAACTCGGTGGATGGAGATGTTTCATTTGCCTGCATGGATCATACATGCTGGAAAGGTTGTGTTGGTGGTCACCGTTCGCGGACATCGGCCCCACTTTCATATAGACTTACTTAAAGGTTAAACCTAAAATCAAAACAAAAGCAAGCACATGAATTAAATTAAAACTAAACATATTAAACATATTTAAACATATCTAAACTTACTTAAAGGTTAAACCTAAAATTAAACTTTTACTAAACCTAATTAAGCTTATTTAAACCTGATTAAACATATTCATCCTAGTAATCGAAATTGGTGTTGTGCTAATCTTCCCATGTGCCACGCATGGATGATCTTGGTTCAATTTGTCATGGATTACGAGGCATGTCCTCCTCTTCATCTCGTTCTTCATCCACTGGTTCTTCGTCTTCAAGTTGGACATCACCTTCCAATTCTTAATAGTCTTCCAGTGGATCTTTCGATGGGTTTTCGAACATATAGTAATCAAGCGCCAAATTTTAAAAGGGATCGTCATCATCATCCCATAGGTTATGGATTTGGGGAATTGCAGGTGCTAGAGGTTGAACATCTTTGATAGTTGATGGAAGTTGAACGAGATTGATGATTAGTGGAGGTTGAATAGGATTTATACTCGGTGGAAGTTGAATAGGACTAATAACTGGTATAGGTTGAACTTGATTGACAACCGGTGGGCGGTGGAGGTTAAAAATGTTTCAAATGCTTAAAATGTTCTAGTACATCCTATGGAGATGTTGAAACGATACCATGAAATTGTTTATGTACATCTCGTATGTGGGTTTATGTACATCTCGTATGTTTGGCATAGGTAAAACTTGTGAAATACATGCTGAAAAGTGAATTATACAATGAATTGAATCTCAAATGTTAAAATTTATATGATTTTTTAATATAGGCGGTATAAAAATACAGTCGTTAAAATCGACCATTATATATTTATTTAATTATTTGATTATTTATTTTAATCATTTTTTTTGAACGGTCAACACCCGGTTACTCGGTGTTCAGATAGTTCTCAGAAGGCTGATGTTCACTTGGTTCCTCAACCAGTGGATTTAACTGAAGTTACTGCTGCTCAGATTGATCCAAAAGATGAATTGCATGATTATTCCAAGTTTGCTACTCCACCCAAGCAGAATAGATCTAAGTCCAAAAAGCAGGAAAAGCCTTTGGGTGAAGCTCCAAAATTTGTGTCAAAGTCTGTTTTGTTGGAGAATGAGAAGGTTTTTGATAAGGTTGTGTCAAGTTCTTCATCTGCAACTGAAGAAGAAAAAGTTTTGGTTGAGAAGAACAGGCTGAAGGACATTAAAGCCAAATTTACTAGTGAAGCTAAGGCGAGAGAAGCTTCGGGTTCTTCCTCAAGTACTTTAAAAGTTTCAGGCTCCAAACACAAAGGTGTGGGGTTTGTTGTGAAGGAAGACTTGATTCAAACGAAGAAACTGGTGAAAGTTGCCAAGGCTCCTAAAGCAAAGAATGCAAAGAAATCATCATCTCAGAAGGAATTCACTTACTATTCTGGAAGATCGTCATCTTCAAGGAGTCCATCTCCTAGGTATGATTCTTCTGATGATTTCTTTGACAATTTCGATTCTGAGCATTCATCTGGTTTTTCAAAATCAAAATCATTTTCAACCAATTTTCGAGAAAGACTTTGTTATGTATGTCGTCAACCAGGACATCTAGCTGCTGATTGTCCGACGACTGCATATATCCACAACACTGCCAAATATGTGGATAACAAAGGTCAAATTTTTGATGAACCATGGTCGTCACATGTTAAATCAACTTGTAAATCGTTTTGGTCTAAACCAAGTACGTCGGTTGAATCTGATTCAGGTTCTGATCAAAAATTGAAAATTTTACAAATTTGGAAACCAAGAGTTGTTTCCAAGGCCAACAAAGACTTTGTGGAAGACACCGGGCGACCCGACGATGTTACATCGGGTCGATCCCAGAGCGACTAATGATTTATTTGGTGTCAACAGGTGTTTCAAGAAGACCTTTCAGTAATTGGATAATTGCTGATTGTGAAATATCTGTTCTAATTAATCTGCCTTTCAAAATTAATTGTGTTTTCAAAAAGACTTCAACTGCCAGTGTTCGTGTTGGTTGATCAATTTTTCTTGGTTTTTCACTCCATCTCATTCTGAGGGGGAGTTTGTTTTTGCAAAAATACAAAAATAGTGTGTTGTTTTTCAAATCGTAAAAATGAAAATCTATAAATAGAGTTGTCATTTTTAGGGGGAGAAATTTGAAAAAGTCAAAAACATTGAAAAATGCAAAAAGCCAAAAACATTGAAAAATGAGAAATTGTATCCGACATGATTGGGAAATGATGGTACATTGGCTGACAGTGTCTGACTCATGGATAAAGTAAGTGAAAAAGCCATAAGACCATTTGATCGATGTGCAAGATAGGCTCGGCAAATCAGAAAGTATACAAATGTGATATACACTAAATCTGATGCTTGACCTAGTGGACAACATCTTGATGCATATCTCATGATATATCAAGAAAAAGATATGTGAAAAATAAAATGAGAAGTCACTGTGTATACATGTGTTCATTTTGCAAAGATTTAAACTTGTTTGATTTTCTTTATTTTGTCAAACGATCGGACTTTCTCTGCGTGTCGAAAGACCGACCTGATCGTTGTTCGTTTGACGTTCTGCTTTATTTTCTTTGGTGTTTCGTATAACTCATCGGACTTTCTCTGCGTGTACGGGAGTACCGACCTGATTGTTGTTGAGTTATACAATTTCAACTTGTTTTTATTTTCTTTTTTTGTTAAATCCGAGGCCTTATCTGCGTATCGAAAGATCGACCTTAAGGTAGACGATTTAACGTTCTTATTTCTTTTTGCATGGAACACAGTTGACTATATCATGAATACAATCATTATGTGATTAAAATCACCAATGAAATCACAAAATGTGATAAGCAAAGCATATCTGAGTATGTCTGATAGTGTGGGGTACACTGGTCAATGCAAATTTAATACATACATTAACATATCCAGATGTTATGAGTATGATTGTGCCAGAGTTTAAATTTGGACAAAGTATATCTGCAATCGACATGGCTTATGTGCTACAATAATCGAAATTGAAGTGTAGTTCAGCATGTTATGACCAATATGATCCCAAGTCGTGATCTTTCTCACAAAAGACAAAAATAGTGTCTGATTCTGTATGGCATTTACTTTCTTATCAGAAAATACCAAAAAGATTTTAGGTGTGTTTTGATATAAAGTTTCTAAAAGCCAAAAAGATTTTGTTTCTGATTTGTTTTCGATTGATCAACACGAAATACAACATCATTTTCAAAATCAAGATATCTTGGAGTCTCGAAGAGACGTTTTGCACCAAGATTATTTATGTTGGCAGGTTTCTAAGTGGAAAGAGAACATCACAACTTCAAGTCTTCTGAAGATTGTTGATAAAAAGACTACACACGTTGCAATATCAAGTATTCAAGATTGAACTCATCGTCTAGATCGAGGAGGAATTTGATTGAAGATACAAGATACAAGTTTTATTAAGAGAAGATAATACTGCACATGCCGAGGGGGAGTTTGTTGATACATAGTCCTGATCGTCATGTGAAGTATCGAATACAAGACGAAGACTCACAAGATTACTGAGGTCCGAACTTCCAGCGAACCTGGAGTTCGGACAGCTCCGAGCGTGTGGCGAACCTGAGGTTCGGCCAGTCGTAGTTCAGTCTTATAAATAGGTTTGTCTTGTATAGAATTAGAGAGCTTCCGTGTCATATTCTCTCTAAGTGTACTTTGTGGTCTCTGTGGTTAATACAAGTCTCAGTTGTATTTACTCTCTGTGTTTTACTCGTTTACATTGATTTCTATACGACTAAGTAGAAGATCCACGCGCTCACGAACTTTCACTCGGGGGTCTCATCATGGCAAACGATGTTATCTGACCCACCTCTATAATTTTTCATTTTTTCATTCATTTTTTATATCCGGTGGATTTGAACCTTTAACCTCCATATTGAAAAGCAAAGATGTATCCACTCCTTCAAATAGTGAAAGATTTTAATAATTTATTTAAGATGCTGATGTGGGAAGAACTAAGTTAGAACAAAAAGCCATGTGTTGTAAGCAAGAAACTTTTAGTTTTTGCATTAATTTGGTTAAAATGATAAAGTGTTACTACAAAATAGATGGTTAAAACCAACAATAATAACGTAATAGAGTACAACTTACGAACTTAATACTATCTTTAAATCTTTTTGTCCGGTGCGGGTCACCAAATTTATGATTTGTAGTTAGATAATAATATAAGGGAAAATTGGATTTTAATAATATGAATTAAGCCCTATTGGCCAATAATAATACCAATTCAGTTATTTGCCTACAATAATACCAATTCGTCAATTTAGTCTCAAAAATGATATGCCGTCTATTTTTCCCTAACGGTGTTAGTTTTTTTGCTGATGTCACATATATGGAAAATTGGATTTAAATAATCCCATGTTTTCCTTATTGGCAACTAATAATCCCACTTTTAACATTGGCATCCAATAATCCCACATTTACACTTATTTATTTTCACTGGTCCCTCCGTTAAAAAACTTAACCCAGTTAACGGAAAAGTGACGTGGCATTTTTTTTTTAATTTTTTTTAAAGAAAATATTATCTAGTCACCACTCCACCACCATCACTATCTCCGGCCACCACCATCGTCATCTCCGGAGCACCCCACCACCGCCTCCTAAACCCGAATTAACTCGTTTTCACTGCGATTTTGGCACTATAAATCATTCCATGATATCCCCTAAGCATTTCCGCACCTAAAACCAACAAAAACACTTTGAAATTCCGTCTGGTTCGTGGTTCTGCTCTTCGCCGCCGTCGAACTCCGACCACCTTTCCGTCCCTCCGTTTCCGGCGCAATTAAGTTAAGAATTATACATCATTAGACTCGGTTTTCATCATTAATCAAAAGCCCTATGGTTAGTTTGACAATCATACACGTTCCGATGTTCAATTTTGAGTTTTTAGAACTAGGGTTTATCGGATGTGTTCTTGGGAAGAAGACGACCAGCATGTTAGCCCAGTTGCTTCCTCACCTGTTTTCAAACTTCAAGGTCTCCGGTTCGATCCCCTGGTCGCCGGAGTTATGAGGTAGCCAGACATGGTGGCAATGGGGCGGTGGTGGCGGTCCGGAGATGACGATGGTGGTGGCCGGAGATAGTGATGGTGGTGGAGTGGTGACTAGATAATATTTTCTTAAATTTTTATTAAAAAAAAAATGCCACGTCACTTTTCCGTTAACTGGGTTAAGTTTTTTAACGGAGGGACCATTGAAAATAAATAAGTGTAAAGGTGGGACTATTGGATACCAATGTTAAAAGTGGGATTATTAGTTGCCAATAAGGAAAACATGGGATTATTTAAATCCAATTTTCCCACATATATAGGGGTTATTTTGTAAGTTTTATAAAATGAGGGGACTAGTTTGTAAAAGATTAAAATGAGGGTTTCATTTAAAAAAAAGAATTAACTCCGCCGCCGCCGCCACTTGCCTCGCCGCCGGGAGTCACCGGACAGGTTCGTCGGGAGTTTGAACCGGGTCCCACGCCGGACAATCAGATCACAATCATATCCACTCCACCAATTCGCCTCTTCTCCGCAACCGTCGCCTCCGATCTCTTCAAGCGGCGGCGGAGACGGCGACGACGACACGAACAGGTCCTTTAACTTCCGCCCCGCGCCATTATCCTTCTCATCTTCCGATGAATCCGCATCGCTTCCTCTCCGATCTACGAACTCATCAGATTGCGGCAACCGACGGCCTCCGCCTCCGTCTCCGCCGCCGCGAGTCAGCAGCATCCGTAGCGTTTTCCGTCGACGGAGGTGGATGACGGGGCTGGTGGACGGACTACGTGTAGGACTTCCGGCGACGACGCATTGTGTGGCTAACATCTTGAATTTGTGCAGCGTGACCATTGATTCCGATCTGGTGAAAGCTCAGGGAGATCAAGTTTATGTGGAATGAGAAAAAGGTGGAGGAAAACCTAGATCTGAGATGCTAATCGTGTGATCTAGTGACAGGCATAATAAGGCAGCATAGAAAGTATAGATTCTTTGTTTTTACAAATTAGTCCCCTCATTTTATAAAACTTACAAAACAACCCCTCTATATGTGACATCAGCAAAAAAACTAACACCGTTAGGGAAAAATAGACGGCATATCATTTTTGAGACTAAATTGACGAATTGGTATTATTGTAGGCAAATAACTGAATTGGTATTATTATTGGCCAATAGGGCTTAATTCATATTATTAAAATCCAATTTTCCTAATATAAGATAAGACTAGTGGGTGACCCGTCGCGCGTTGCGACGGCCTCACCATTTTATGAATCACGTGCCTGCTTAAGATCATACTATTAAATCTAAATAGAATTTTACACCGACATTTTGCGATGTGATATAGTAGGATGAGTTGAAGATAGGACGTGATAAAAATTACTTGAAACATTATGGAGTTTATTTAATAAAATGAATATAACTAAATCTTAAAATTACATTTGAGTTATTATAACTAAACATTTATCAACAATTTTCACATTTAAATTATTATAACCAAAACTAAAACTAAATCGCGAATTTGAACACAATAAAAAAAAGAAGTTAATATATCCAAATATCAACAAAAGGTAAGTGGCTGTTAAATCCAAATAAATCGACTTACCTTTTTTTATTCGATTAATTTGAACACAATCAAAAAATGCATTTCAACAAAAGGTAACAGATCCAATTAAAAAATAAATTTAACTGTCACTTTTTACGGATATTCGGATATGTTATACTTTTTTATTCAATTTATTTGAACACAATCAAAAATAAATTTAACAGCCACTTACCTTCACTTTGCTTCGGTACGTGTTCTTCGACTCTACCGCCCGCTTCAGAAAAATGTGAGAATCTCAAGTACATCATACCTCCCCCGCACCCCCACCCTGCAATTTGCAAGCTAAAAGTCCTTTAATCCAACAACAATACACACAAATACGTAGTACATTTATCATGGGACAAAAGCAATTCAAACTACTTTGGGCATGATACAAACTGATTTCACATGATGAAACAGACAATATGTAAGTGAGGAAACTATGGGAACATAAATGGAGAGCAAGAACCACACCAAATAGAACAAACAACATACCTGTGTAGCATTCGGTTTCCCTGGACAAAAATTCAATTATCACTAAACTTGATCAAGAAAACAGTTACTGGAATGAAGGGATTGAGTGGCAAGAAGAGCGTGAATCAGAAGCCTGGTGCGATGGTGCAAAGAAGGTATAGATGAACCAAAGAAACCTTTCATAGTGGATTAGGCAGATTCCCCTATTTTTCTCCGTTATCAGACATTTTCTTCTGCTATGAAAATACAAAGACACACACAAATCAAGAGATTAAACATCGTTAATGCTCACCTAATTTAGATACATTCGAAATACAGAAACAACCACCGGCCACCGCTCGCCACCGCTCGCCACCAACTACCTCCTTCGGCGGCAAGGGATCAGATCTGAAAAAAAATACAAACCACCGATTCTCCGATTAAAAAAGCATATAGAGCGAGAGAGATGCAGTCATATCGTATAGAGAGAAAAAGAGAGAGATGGGGCTTTAACATTTATAGAGAGAAAAAGAGAGGGATGGGCAGGGGCGGACCCACATAGAGCCCAGGGGTAGCGCCCGCTACCCCTGAACTTTTACCCTGACGTGCAATTTTTTTTTTTATAGGTTTTCGGTTTTTCGCGACCCCTGAAACGAATTTTTCGCGACCCCTGGAAGAAATTTTATGGCTTTTACTTAAAATTATGATCAAAAGTCTCTTAAAAATATGATTAAAAGCCCGTTAACTACCTAAAAAAATTTTTCGGGGGCGCTGCCCCCGAACCCCCGTTAGTCCCCGCTACCCCTGATATTCTTTCCTGGATCCGCCACTGGGGATGGGGCTCTAACAGTAAAAGAGGGAGAGAGATATGATTAATGCTGGTGACGGAAGGCATGGGAGAAGAGTGAAAAAAAAAGAAAATAGTACAAATAAGGGGCCCACATGAATCCAGATAGAGATAGTGCCATTTTACAAAAACATGGTGACCAGGGGCTAGTATGAAAATAACTTGGTGTTAAAAAATGAAAATGATGAAACCTAACTATTTAAAAGATGTGTTATTATATTTAGTAAATTTTAACAGCAAAAATAATACACCCATATTTTTTTCTTTTGTAATTCTTTAATACTATTTATTTAATAATATTATTGCATCAATTTAAGGTTACGGAAGACACGCTCTAAAAATTCTAATGCAGTAGTGCTCTATAATACAAATAATTATTTAAGTTAGTTGTCAGTTTCAAAATGACATAAAGAGCGCATCTAGTGTAGTGGTATCATAGTACCCTCCCACGGTACTGACCGGGGTTCGATTCCCCGGATGCGCAATTCTTTTTATTATTTTTCTAAAAAGCGCTCTCTCTGTTGACGTAAGCAATGATTTCATCCCAATATTCCCAATATTGACTTATTTAAATATGTGGTCAATTATAAGACAAGTTTACCGACATTTTCAGGAGGTACAAATTTTGATTTCCTATAAAAATACTTGAACAAGTAGATCACAACTTTTATATATATGTTTTTAAAAGCGAGTTGGTGACCTATCTACGTGTTATGACAACAAACCTTATAAAGTAAAAGCAAATAGACGATTATATATGAGTATACAGATAAATATGATGGACGTGTGTCATACATGATTATGTTACTATTAACAATATTTTTCAACCCGCATGTTGCCACGATGAACGTACAAATAGTCGCATTGTTATAACGGCATGTAAAAAAAACAAACAAAATACGTGTAACGACCTAAACACTTAGGTGGCGTTTGGTTCACAGAATGTAATGTAATTGGAATTGTAATGTTTTCCTTTTAAAGTTGTGCTTAAGTTGGGTAAGGAGGAGGTTTGAAATACAATAAATTCCTTTAATCAATGGAATTTGGGGTCATGTAACTTTCCTTCGTTAAAGTAAAGGATTTCTAAATTCCATTGATTAAAGGAATTCATTGTATTTCAAACCTCCTCCTTACCCAACTTAAGCACAACTTTAAAAGGAAAACATTACAATTCCAATTACATTACATTCCGTGAACCAAACGCCACCTTAAAGTATCGTCTACGACCTAAAAATTATGTTACATGACTGTATATATTATATCAACAACTCCCTTACTAAATTCATTGAGATTGAATATAGAAAAATAAAGAAAACCTATACTACATGGCTGTGATTATCACACCACCAACTTAACACAAACTACTAAATGGAAATGGCCACACCTAGTAAACCACAAAACCATGTGTCAATTGTTAAATGTGTTATGCTTAAAAAAACAAGGGATAAAATACATAAAGAAAATAGTCATGTCACGTGGCGTTACCAGAGACTGCTACGTGGCGTCCAGTTAGTAGACATCTCACTATTCCTATTTTTTTTTAACGGCAAAATTTTATGAAAACAAATCGCTAAGGTAGCCAAAAAGTAGCAAAATTACATCAATAAAAGAGGGTTGGTTAACCACTCACCCCAAGATAGTTTAAAATTCATATTTCTATTAGAGAACCAGAAATAAGAAAATAAGACAATATGATCAAATAATTTGCCATTCCTTATTCTCGTTGGATTAAACTTGACTTTGCTTTATATTGAATTTTTTTGTGCTTAAGAAAACAAAGAATAAGAAAAAAAATAGTTGTGTCACGTGGCGTCACCAGAGACTAGAGACTGCTATTTAGCGTTTAGTTAGTGGACATGTTACTATTCCTATTAAACTTCTCTTTGTTTTATATAGGAGTAGAGATATTACTATAGTATTAAACTTATAGAAAATAACAGAAATAAAAGGACTAAGCACGTTGAAGACATCATCTTCTTCATCAATGGTCGTCATCATCAAGTATGTTGCTCTCTCCTCCTTTCAACCTGCATTTCAAAATGAAGAAAATCAATGATTGTTCATTAACTACAATCTTCACAAAAAAGAAATTGAAACGAAATTCTTTGAAAAATAACATTAGTCCATAGTCCATTACAGTCTCCATAACCCATCAGCAAAGATATGAACGTAATTCGATAAAATCACTTCCACATTGATATTTCAGTTTTTGAAATCACGCTCTTTATTCGTCGATTTGGGTTTGATGGCTTTCAATTTTAGTGTGATCAATCTTTTTTTTAAGTAAAATCGATGTAATCCTGAGTATTATACTCAACCCTTCTTTGAGTTTTCACTTGCTGTTTAATTTAGTGTATAGTGAATTTCACATTTTTAATAGTTTATTCTCATTATGATTTGTATCTCCTTTTTTTTTTTGAGCGGCCATTTTAATTACTAAAACAAAACTAGCAAAGAGTTGGATTACATAGCTGAAACAAAAGAAAAGTTATATCAATTGTCCCAATTAATATTCTCGTGTTTACTCTTGTATCTCTAGACTCTAATTCATATACCAGCATCAAAATTGATCAAACTTCAAAAATCCTCTTTGTTGATGATTTGACTTTTATTATTAAAGGAGATAAATAAAGGTGATTCAAAGTTTAAAACTCACGGGAATTAAAGGAAAAGATTTCCTTCTAAATCGGAAGGAAAAGAAGGAAAAGACAACGTAAGTGATACTCGGGAACACAACATGTTTATTTCGTTTCTTTTCTTCCTTAAACGAAAGTCAGAAACATAAACATGTTTTAATTTCCTTTGTTTCCATCCTTAAGTTTTTTTTTACGACAAATCAATTAAACGAACAAGACCAGCGGGAAGCAAGAAAGTATAAGGAAAAAAAGAAAAGCGACAACAAGAAGAACTTAACAACATAACAAACATGTCCGATCAAATAAAACTCAAAAACATAACTACTTATTTTAACTTTTGATGGGTTTTGCACCTTAGCTTAAGTGACACTATATTCACTTTCCCCTCTATATATTGTCTTAATTAAAATTTTAGAACCATATTGTGATATTGGTTTTACTTAAAAGGGTAAGTTTCTTAAGATCTAGCGAAAAGAACTTTTAGAAGAAAATAAATAAATTTGTTCAAATAGTATTTTTTTAACCGGTCAAAAATATAATATAAACGGCTAAGCAGCTAGAAGTAATTTTACTCAAATGATAGTGTTAAGTAATGACTATTCATAAGTTTAAATTAATACATAGTGATAAGTAATGACTATTCAATAACTATTTATTTTAGTGCACTTTGTTGATGTTTTTAACATGTACGTGATGATGGATGAGCAAGATATGTCTCTCCGTCAGGGGTAAAATGATTATTTTACTAGGTCTCCCGGGTTTTAGAAATGGATTATTTTGTGAAACAAATTATTTTGTGAAACCGTTCAAATCTAGGCCAGGACCAACTTTAGTATAGCATAGATAATTAAAAAGGTGTCTCTTTGTGGCAAGGGTATAGTGGTAATCTAAGATGAGTTTTCAGGATTATGATCATGGTTAATAAAGCTAACTTAGGGAGATCGTGGATGTTTGAAAAGAGAAAACATTTTTTACTGTTGCTAATAACTCTATAACCCTATGACGTATTATTAATGTTACTATTATAAAATACTTAAGAAACACAAGTGAAATATTTCAAGTATATGGAGGAATTAAAGAAGAGCTCACTGTAAGATGTTACACTGATGCTAGTTTTCAGACTGACCGATATGACTCTCGCTCGCAGTCAGGATACGTATTCATTCTCAATGGAGGGGTTGTTTCGTGGAGAAGTTCCAAACAACTAGTATTGGTCGATTACACTACTGAATCTGAATACATAGCCGCCTTAGAAGTTGCTAAAGAAGCCGTGTGGATGATGAAATTCATCAGCGATCTCGATGTGGTCCCAAGTGTTAGGCAACCAATCGAGATGTTGTGTGATAACACGGGCGCTATAGCTCAAGCCAAAGAGCCAAAGTCTCATAAGCAGGCCATGCACATCCTGAGGAAATTCTACTACATCAGAGAAGTAGTCGAAATAAATGAAATAAAGATTTGCAAAGTGGACACATATCAAAACTTAGTTGATCATTTTACAAAGCCCGTGACTCACGAGACTCATGATCGTCACAGAGAAGCGATAGGGCTTAAATTGGCTAAAGACATGTTTTGATTTAGTATTTGGGTGTACGAGCATATGAGAGTTATCCTTCATATTCATATTCCATCAGTAAATGCAATACTGAATTTCATAACTGTGTTCGATGTTAATACGTTTAATTGTGAACAATTGGTAATTGTTCTAAATGTCTGTAATCGATTAGAGAAGTGGGAGAGACTCTAAATTAAGACTATTTTGATTTTGAATTTTAAAATGGTTTAACGTTCAAAGTTACATACCTCATTACGGAATCACGTTAGACGTAACTGGCATCAAAATGCAATTATGGAAGTCTTGCTTCCCTGATTAAATGTTTTACTCTAATGTTTCCTTAAACCTGAGACGTATACTAGAACTCTCGTTTACAACGGACTATTCTTTGATTGTAGCCTAACGTTGTCGCGTAACTGCCAATCATAGCGGCTATTTTTGGGAATGGATCTAAAGTTCAGGGGAGTTGTATGCCTCAACACATGATTTTGTACTCTTGTTTCGGCAACAGCTAGACATTATGGCGCCCTCGTTGATTCCAAGTGAGAAGTGTGAGGCCTCACCCAAACTTACTGTGTGTTTGATTGGTTCACTTCGAATCTGTAGCGAGACTATAATCGATGAATTAAACATGAGAGTCCATGTCTCGCTATTCATCTATGTCTTATACAGAAAGGAACATATGACAATGATTATCATAAGTCATCAATCTGCTTGATGTTCAATCAGATATATTTTGGCTGACGACTTAAAGTGTCAACATTGGTTGGTGTAGCATGCATAGCTAGAGTGCCTCTGACTACTAACATTAACTTGTCGCGATCAGTCCAAGACTTATACGTACTACACCTAAACATTTGTGTGTGATGCTAGCTTAGCATACATTTGGTTTTGGTCATATGCGTTAATTTTCGGTTTCAGCCAATATCTTATCCATATTATTAACTAGACCTCGCGTCCCGTAGGTGAACTAAATGTGGCTCGCTACCCATTTAGCTCACCGGTACTCGACATGTTCTCTCTCTAAGAAATTTGTGATCTCATTTTAATACTTGACTTAATGTCAAAATATCAGTTTCAATAATTTAAAATTAAATCATGTTGCCCCCGCCACTCTCCTCATATTCCACCGGTCTTAAGTAGGGGAGACGGTGATAAATCAAATCTATAAATCAGATTGTTACGGATAATCGTGTAATCACGATCCATCATATCTGAGGTTATTCAATCTCTACCGTGTTGTTACGATTTTAAGTTCATTCGTTATTATATGGAAAATGGTAGTTATCCGTAGGTTACTAGCGCATTTTTAAAGTATTACAGATGTGGTGGGTTAGATGCGGTACACCCTATATATAAGCATCGAATAACTTTAAAAATGAATTAGGAATCGAACTTACAACTGACCATTGGTTGTTGTTTGTATCAAACTCCTTATCACCATTTATATACTCCTTCCTCTTATCTCGAATATCTCTTCTAATTTCGGGACGAAATTTCCTGAAGTAGAGGAGACTGTAACACACGTGTCCGACCCATTTACAAAACCGACCTAAATTTGAACTTGTCGTGCAAATCGAGTATTCATTTAACATTTATCGAAAGACTTTGTCTAAAATATACAATTAAATTATGTTCGGATATTCCATAATAATTTTTTACAGCAAAATAATAAATTTGCAAAGTTTTAGGTTAAATCATTTGCTTAAAACAAAAATAAAGCGATTTTCTGTTTTTACGCGATTTTGGTATTCGATTTGTTATTTACCGGGAATCTTGGAGTTTTTATCTCAAAATATATGATTTGAAATATCCTACAATCATTTTATAAAATAAAAAACTAATTGGTTAAATTATAAAGAAATTATGTTAATTTAAAACGCAAATAAATGAATTTACGGTTTTTTCACGCAATTCCATTAATAACCGGGAATCACGTAAATTTCAAAAATCGTATTTTAATGTTCTTTAATGTTTTATAAGATCAATATAAGTTGCTCATAAAATTTTAGAGGTTAACGAGTTAAAACGAGCTCAATCTAGTGAAAAAGAAAAATAAATAAATAAATAAATAAAAATCAATTTTGGCCACCCCTCCCCCTCGCGTATGGCGAGGGGATGACCCTAGTTCTGCGTGATACGCGACGGCCTTTCAGCGGGAAGATTTGCTTTCTGGTTCGTTTCCAGCCCACTTCTCCTTTCGTGTTCTTCATAATTAACCCTCTTACGCGTCATTTTTGTTTAGATTATCACCCTAGACACCTGGAGCATCCTCCTGCGAACCCATTGAGTATAAATACTCAATCTAACACTCCAAATTCATCAATTTATCACCTTAAAAACCGTAACTCGTTCCAGCCTCTTCTTTTATCAAATTCGAGCAAACCCGAAGGTCTTAAGAGCTGAAATTCTGCAGTCCTCCATTATTAGGTATGATCTACAATAACCTATTCCAGTTTTTTGTTAATATTGTGTCTAAGTATGGTTTCTAAAAAATGTATAAGAATTAGGGTTCTTGAGTTTGTTTTGCTAGAATCGGGTGATCGGGCTCGAATTAGGGTTTGAATTTTTATAGGTAATCCTAAAATAATGTGTTTTAAGATATCCCTAAACTACTATGGCACATGTTGTCACACCCCCACTTTCCACCTAACGGAGTTTAACCGCGTGAGGGTATGATCCAGACCAGGATCCCAGACTTCAGTTACAACCAAGCCATAAACAGAGTTTAAATTTAAATAAATAAGGAGCAGTTATTACAGACCCAAATGAATTTACGGTTCAGCGGAAGCATAACAAGAGTTACAGATATTGTTTACAAAATGTTTAATTCAACTGATTGGAGATATTGTTTTTCAATTTAAGAGATAACGTTCAGTACTGCCGCCGCCGATGCCTTCGATGATCCTCCTAGCGACCTGAAAAGCATTCAACAATCAAGTGTCAGCCAAGGCTGGTGAGTTCACTAAGCAGTCTACCCGTCACAAGTAGACCAAAGTTTTATGATCAAAGAAAGGTAAAACGCAATCAATATCATAGGATTAGTAAGTTTTCCATATCGTAGGTAGCTAGCCTGAGTTATGCTCATTTGAATTGTTCGCAACCGAAGCTGACAACGTATAGGTATTACCTACGGATTTTGCCTTCCCGTGTCCTGAAAGACCACGGAGGGTAGGGTAACATTGGTCCCAGTCCGACCTCCAGTCGGGTTGGTGCATCCCGTGCACCGCTGGGCGGGGGTGTCAATCCCCAGTAGTACTACTCAACATCACCTAGCTATTCTATATTAACGGCCCGAATGTAAGGACTTTTTAGTTTATCAATCAATTCAATGATACATATGATATTTGGTCGGAAAAGTTTACTTAGTAAGAAATACCTTACCGTTGCTCGTTATCATCCCTGAAAGGACATAACAGTATATAGTAATGAACTCACCTTAGGTTGCTCAGCTTATTCTTCAAATAAACCCGGTTATGATTGTTAACGAGGACCTAATAATCACATTAAGGTCTTAGGTGTTAGGTTGTTTAACTTTTGGCTATACCGCTAAGACCATAACACTAGCACATTGGAAAGTATGACACAACATAACGACACACGACACCGATGGTTGATCATACACAAGTGTTTATATACCTCAGGAGTCCAAGCAAGTATTATCATAACATAATCAAATAAGTCATGGCATAACATTCAAGAAAATTGCACAAGTTTGGATTCTGGTCACAGTTTCGCTAGTAGTTTCGCTAGATAGTTTCGCCGTGTACTCGGGCAGCACTTTCGCTAGGCAGTACCCGGTGACACAGTTTCGCCAGGCTAGTTTCGCTCGAAACTGTTGGCACAGTTTCGCTAGCCTAGTTTCGCCCGAAACTGGTTTGAACTTTCGTTCAGGGAATTTCGCTCGGTAATTTCGTTCGGTCAGGTCTGGTCAGTTTACCTAGCGACACTATAGTTTCGCTACCTAGTTTCGCTAGAAGGAGATAGGCACAGTTTCGCTACACAGTTTCGCCTGATGAAGGCACAGTTTCGCTAGTCGCTAGAAAAACCCGTAAATTTGCCTAAAAATCTTTCTAACAGCTTCTGTATCACATGCAAATCAATATCTAGCATACCTAAACGTTTACTAACATCATACAAGCAATTTTAACACCTAAAACACGGATTCTAGTCATCAATTTGTCAAGAACACTTTTTCACATAAAGGAACTCAAATTGCATGGATCTTCATATATACAAGGCAAGTTGCAGAATTTATGTTACATCTAGTATTCCTAAGCATCATGGCAGTAGCAGAAGTCGTTGCATGTGGATTTTAAGCATACTTTTTAGTTTAACATACAAGAAATGCATAAAGATGGTTCATGTGACTCACGGATGATCTCCTAGCTTGAATGGATGGTGCTCTGGGCTGGAAATCACAGAGTGTCGTGTTGTTTCTTGCTGGTCAGAAATCTTGAGAGAGAGCAGAAGTGCAGTAGTGGTGTGTGTTTGTGTGGAAGTGGTAAAATGAGAAAGTTAGGCTTGGGTTTGCTTATATAAGGTGCCAGTTTCGCCCGCAATTTCGCTGGCAGTTTCGCTGGCCACGCGAAACTGGTCAGGCATCAGCTAACCGGGCGAAACTGTAATTTCGCCCAGTAGTTTCGCTGGTCACCAAAACATGCAAATTTTATTCTAAGTAAGGTAAGCACGTTTTCTCGATAATTCACATAATTTCACAATGAATGTATTAAGCATGTTGCATAACTTCACACAGTGGTAATAAGCAAATAATCATATAACACATATGGTCGGGTTCGGTGATCAACCAAAGGTCGTGGACGTATCCGGTCTAGGTAAGCGTTAGTTAATTAGTTACTACTGGTAGTGTGACCAACGGAGTTTGTCTAACGGGACTAACGGTTTTTAACGGAAAGACTTAACGGAGTTAACTTGGGAAGTTGCGGTTGTCACAGCCTCCCCATGTTAAGGAATTTTCGTCCCGAAAATTAGCTAGTACCTTGGGTTGATGCGGAGGCTTGATTGAACAGGTGAGGATATTTCTTCCGCATTTGGTCTTCTCGTTCCCATGTGAATTCCGGTCCACGTTTCGATTGCCATCTAACTTTGACAATTGGGATCTTGCTTCGCTTCAATGCCTTTTCTTCGCGTCCCATTATCTCAACGGGTTGTTCTACAAATTGGAGTTGCTCGTCAACGTGGAGCTCCTCGAGTGGAACTATTAAAGTGTCATCAGCCAGACACTTCTTCAAGTTGGAAACGTGAAACACGTTGTGTACTCCATCCAGTTCGGGTGGCAAGTCCAGACGATACGCCACCGTTCCAATCTTCTCGGTTATTGGGAAAGGTCCTATGTAGCGAGGGTTTAACTTCCCGCGCTTTCCAAAGCGGACCACACCTTTCCAAGGCGAGACTTTTAACAATACACGGTCGCCCACTTCGAATTCTAACGGCCTTCTTCGATTGTCAGCATAACTCTTTTGTCGGTCTCTTGCAGCTTTCATGCGGTCTCTAATTTGCACAATTCTTTCAGTTGTTTCGTACACCATTTCGGGTCCAGTAAGTTGATTATCACCGACTTCAGCCCAACAGACCGGTGATCTACACTTTCGTCCATAGAGAGCCTCAAAGGGAGCGGCTCCAATACTGGAATGGTAGCTGTTATTGTAGGAGAATTCGACCAATGCCAAGTGGGTTTCCCAGTTCTTTCCAAAATCCATTACGCACGCTCGGAGCATATCCTCAAGAGTCTGGATTGTGCGCTCTGTTTGGCCATCGGTTTGCGGATGGTATGCGGTGCTCATATCCAAGCGAGTACCTAGTGCGGATTGCAACGATCTCCAAAAGTGTGAAGCAAAACGGGGGTCTCGATCGGAGATAATAGACGTGGGCACTCCGTGGAGCTTGACGATCTCGTCAATGTAGATTTGTGCCAATTTGTCAGTCTTGTCGTTCTCCTTGAGGGCTATGAAATGAGCGGATTTCGTTAGTCTATCCACAATGACCCAAATCATGTCGTTTCCACGAGGTGTACGGGGCAGTCCCGTGATGAAATCCATGGATATTTCCTCCCATTTCCATTCAGGAATTTTCGGTTGCTGCAATAATCCTGGAGGCTTTTGGTGTTCTGCTTTGACCTTTGAGCATGTTAAGCATTTACTGACGTATGTAGCGATGTCGACTTTCATCTTTGGCCACCAGTATATTCCTTTCAGGTCTTGGTACATTTTATCCGAACCGGGATGGACCGAATATCGAGACTTGTGAGCTTCGTCCATCACCAGCTCTCGAAGATTTCCATGAAGAGGTACCCAAATACGATCTTTGTAGTAGCGGAGTCCATCTGACTTAACCTCCGAAGTTCCATCTATGCCTTTTAAGGATTCTGTCTCAAAATTTTCTTCTTTCAAGGCCTCTTTCTGGGCATCCCGAATTCTATCCGGTAACCCAGCATGGATCGTGAGTTGTAGAGCTCGAACCCTTCTAGGTTTTGCATGTTCTTTCCTGCTCAAAGCGTCGGCCACAACGTTGGCCTTGCCTGGGTGATACTTTATCGCCAAGTCGTAGTCGTTAAGCACCTCGATCCACCTACGCTGTCTCATGTTGAGATCTTTCTGTCCCATTATATGTTGGAGGCTTTTGTGATCAGTGAATATCGTGCATTTGGTACCATACAGGTAGTGCCTCCAAAACTTTAAGGCGAATACAACAGCTCCTAACTCCAGATCATGGGTCGTGTAATTCTGTTCGTGAGACTTCAGCTGCCTTGACCCGTAAGCAATGACCTTACCCCTTTGCATTAAAACACATCCAAGTCCTTGAAGAGAAGCATCACAATAGACTTCGAAGTCGTCAACACCATCGGGTAGAGATAATACAGGCGCGGTACAAAGTTTTTCCTTCAATGTCTGAAAAGCTGTCTCTTCTTTCTCACCCCATCGGTACTGAATACCTTTATGCGTAAGAGCGGTTAGCGGTTGGGCTATCTGAGAGAATCCCTGGATGAAACGACGGTAGTAACCCGCTAACCCTAGAAATTGCCGAATTTCCGTTGGTGCTCGTGGTGTAGACCAATTCTTGATCGCTTCTACCTTGGATGGGTCAACATGAATACCCTGCTCGTTGACGATATGGCCTAGAAATTGAACTTCTCGGATCCAAAAATCACATTTGGAGAACTTGGCGTAGAGTTGCTCCTTCTTTAACAATTCTAATATAATCCGTAGATGTTGCTCGTGCTCTTCCTTTGTCCTCGAATAAACGAGTATGTCGTCGATGAAAACAATTACGAACTGATCAAGGTAAGGTTTGCACACGCGGTTCATGAGATCCATGAACACCGCCGGTGCGTTCGTTAAGCCGAAAGGCATGACTAGGAATTCGTAATGACCGTAACGCGTTCTGAAAGCCGTCTTTGAAATGTCCTCCTCGCGGACTCTGAGTTGGTGATACCCGGACCTTAGGTCAATTTTTGAGAAGTAGCTGGATCCTTGCAGTTGGTCAAAGAGGTCGTCGATCCGAGGAAGAGGATATCGGTTCTTGATAGTGACTTTGTTGAGCTCGCGGTAATCTATGCACATCCTGAACGTCCCATCTTTCTTCTTGACGAATAGAACTGGCGCGCCCCATGGCGATGAGCTAGGCCTGATAAAACCTTTATCTAGCAGTTCTTGCAGTTGAGTGGATAACTCGTGTAGTTCGTTCACCGCCAGACGATACGGAGCTCGGGCAACCGGAGCTGCACCGGGAACAAGATCGATTCCGAACTCGACTTGTCTATGCGGAGGCAGACCAGGTAATTCTTCCGGGAATACATCGGGAAAATCGCGAACTATCGGAAAATCTTCAATTTTCTTTGCTGCGAGGCTTTGATCCGTAACCGTTGCCAGAATGGCCACGTGCCCTTTTCGAAGGTACTTCTGTGCCTTGAGGTATGATATAATTCCAGTGACCGTGCCTCCCTTTTCACCCTGAATCGAGAGTACTTCTTCGTTTGCGATGGGTATGCGTATGAGTTTCCCTTGGCAAATGAGTTCGGCGCGTTGCGAGGACAACCAATCCATACCAATTATCACGTCAAAACTACCGATTGTGAAAGGCATCAAATCTATGTTGAACTTATGACCTGAGAGTTCTAGGGTACAATCCTTGACTATGTGCGTTGCATCAATAAGTTTACCGTTAGCTAATTCGACAGTGTACTTAGCTCCTAGGGTTTCTGTCTTGGCCTTTATCATTTTGCAGAACTTAGTTGAAATGAAACTTTTCTCGGCACCCGAATCAAATAAAACATTCGCAAAATAGTTGTTGAGGAGGAACTTACCAGTAATCACGTTGGCGTCTTCTCTTGCTTCGCCGGTACCCATGACGAATGCTCGTCCGCGGCCACCATTTCCATTATCACCACCATTGTTGTTATTGTTGTTGTTGTTGTTGCGGTCGTTGTTGTGATCGTTCCCACCTCTTTTTAGCTGGGGGCAGTCTTTCTTCAAGTGCCCAGGTTTCCCGCATTCGTAACAACCACGGGGGCCTTCAGGATTCTGCCTTGCACGGTTGGGTAGTTCACCCCGACAGTTCTTGGCAAGGTGCCCTGCTTTTCCACATCTCTCACAGACTGGTCGGCCACATTCGCCAGGGTGGTGCTTGCTACACTTGTTGCAGTAGGGTAACTTTCCTTTATACCCACTAGCGCCTTGCCCGCTGCTACCTTGTCGGTTTTGGTTGTTGCCACCGCCACCATTGTTACCGTAACCCCCTTTGGAGTTATCAAACTTCCTGTTCTGATTCTGAGAGTTTGAAGACCTCCCAGTGTTGTTGCCAGAATTTGTGAGGTGACTTGGCTCCTCGTCTCTCTGCCTCTTCCCGTCTAGGGCAGCCTTTGGGGTCTTTCTGGGTGGCAAAGTTCCTTGAGCCACTGCCTGATCAGTTAGTTTGTGCGCCAGTCGGATGGCCTGTCGCACATAAGTGGGATTAGATGAGGTCACCATGCCTTTAATCTGAGGTACCAGTCCTTCCACATACAACTCGATTCGCTTGAACTCTGCATCCACCATTGTCGGACAGAGTCGGGCATATGCTTGAAAACGGTCGGTATACTCCTCTATCTCAGAACCTTCCATTTTGGAGTTTCCAAATTCCACTTCCATCCTTCTGACTTGATCACGAGGACAATACTCCTCCATGATCGCTTCTCGGAATTCTTGCCATGTCATTGCGTTTGCTTCGTTTAATCCCAAAATCTGAATCTGAGCATTCCACCATGTCAATGCGGAATCCTCAAGTGTGCCTGTAGCATACTTCACCTTATCCCCGTCTGGGCAGTTACACATTAGAAATACCTTTTCTGACTTTTCAATCCATCTAAGTAGACCCACAGCACCTTCGTTACCCTTGAACACTATTGGCTTACAATCCATAAAGGCTTTGAATGTGCATTGAGGCGGTTGACCTTGAAAGTGTTGCTGAGCGGCTGCTAAGGCGGCTGCGACTCCCTGATTGATCATGTTCTGAACCTGTGCAGCTGTGAAGGTTCCTTGGTTGGTTTCGGGTTCTCTCCGCGGAGGCATGATTTCTAGCAAATCAATGCAAAGCTTCCAAAGGTTAGTATCCCAAATACTAGAAGGTTGTTAAGTTCCGTTAAGTGTTACATATTCACATTAAGGCAGTCATTTACATGATTAGTGGAGAGAAAAATTTCACCCAAAATTTGCAGGTTTTAATACCGTCACAGGACAAGAATTTTAAGTGAGGATCATCTTCAGCACGCGGGGCAGTACTTTGCAGAACGGGTTGTAACCAAAGTTTTTCAAAAACAGTTACAGTTCAGAAATTTTACTCTTTTAAAATGTTCTGGTTCGCTGTAACCAAGAGCTCTGATACCAATCTGTCACACCCCCAATTTCCACCTAACGGAGTTTAACCGCGTGAGGGTATGATCCAGACCAGGATCCCAGACTTCAGTTACAACCAAGCCATAAACAGAGTTTAAATTTAAATAAATAAGGAGCAGTTATTACAGACCCAAATGAATTTACGGTTCAGCGGAAGCATAACAAGAGTTACAGATATTGTTTACAAAATGTTTAATTCAACTGATTGGAGATATTGTTTTTCAATTTAAGAGATAACGTTCAGTACTGCCGCCGCCGATGCCTTCGATGATCCTCCTAGCGACCTGAAAAGCATTCAACAATCAAGTGTCAGCCAAGGCTGGTGAGTTCACTAAGCAGTCTACCCGTCACAAGTAGACCAAAGTTTTATGATCAAAGAAAGGTAAAACGCAATCAATATCATAGGATTAGTAAGTTTTCCATATCGTAGGTAGCTAGCCTGAGTTATGCTCATTTGAATTGTTCGCAACCGAAGCTGACAACGTATAGGTATTACCTACGGATTTTGCCTTCCCGTGTCCTGAAAGACCACGGAGGGTAGGGTAACATTGGTCCCAGTCCGACCTCCAGTCGGGTTGGTGCATCCCGTGCACCGCTGGGCGGGGGTGTCAATCCCCAGTAGTACTACTCAACATCACCTAGCTATTCTATATTAACGGCCCGAATGTAAGGACTTTTTAGTTTATCAATCAATTCAATGATACATATGATATTTGGTCGGAAAAGTTTACTTAGTAAGAAATACCTTACCGTTGCTCGTTATCATCCCTGAAAGGACATAACAGTATATAGTAATGAACTCACCTTAGGTTGCTCAGCTTATTCTTCAAATAAACCCGGTTATGATTGTTAACGAGGACCTAATAATCACATTAAGGTCTTAGGTGTTAGGTTGTTTAACTTTTGGCTATACCGCTAAGACCATAACACTAGCACATTGGAAAGTATGACACAACATAACGACACACGACACCGATGGTTGATCATACACAAGTGTTTATATACCTCAGGAGTCCAAGCAAGTATTATCATAACATAATCAAATAAGTCATGGCATAACATTCAAGAAAATTGCACAAGTTTGGATTCTGGTCACAGTTTCGCTAGTAGTTTCGCTAGATAGTTTCGCCGTGTACTCGGGCAGCACTTTCGCTAGGCAGTACCCGGTGACACAGTTTCGCCAGGCTAGTTTCGCTCGAAACTGTTGGCACAGTTTCGCTAGCCTAGTTTCGCCCGAAACTGGTTTGAACTTTCGTTCAGGGAATTTCGCTCGGTAATTTCGTTCGGTCAGGTCTGGTCAGTTTACCTAGCGACACTATAGTTTCGCTACCTAGTTTCGCTAGAAGGAGATAGGCACAGTTTCGCTACACAGTTTCGCCTGATGAAGGCACAGTTTCGCTAGTCGCTAGAAAAACCCGTAAATTTGCCTAAAAATCTTTCTAACAGCTTCTGTATCACATGCAAATCAATATCTAGCATACCTAAACGTTTACTAACATCATACAAGCAATTTTAACACCTAAAACACGGATTCTAGTCATCAATTTGTCAAGAACACTTTTTCACATAAAGGAACTCAAATTGCATGGATCTTCATATATACAAGGCAAGTTGCAGAATTTATGTTACATCTAGTATTCCTAAGCATCATGGCAGTAGCAGAAGTCGTTGCATGTGGATTTTAAGCATACTTTTTAGTTTAACATACAAGAAATGCATAAAGATGGTTCATGTGACTCACGGATGATCTCCTAGCTTGAATGGATGGTGCTCTGGGCTGGAAATCACAGAGTGTCGTGTTGTTTCTTGCTGGTCAGAAATCTTGAGAGAGAGCAGAAGTGCAGTAGTGGTGTGTGTTTGTGTGGAAGTGGTAAAATGAGAAAGTTAGGCTTGGGTTTGCTTATATAAGGTGCCAGTTTCGCCCGCAATTTCGCTGGCAGTTTCGCTGGCCACGCGAAACTGGTCAGGCATCAGCTAACCGGGCGAAACTGTAATTTCGCCCAGTAGTTTCGCTGGTCACCAAAACATGCAAATTTTATTCTAAGTAAGGTAAGCACGTTTTCTCGATAATTCACATAATTTCACAATGAATGTATTAAGCATGTTGCATAACTTCACACAGTGGTAATAAGCAAATAATCATATAACACATATGGTCGGGTTCGGTGATCAACCAAAGGTCGTGGACGTATCCGGTCTAGGTAAGCGTTAGTTAATTAGTTACTACTGGTAGTGTGACCAACGGAGTTTGTCTAACGGGACTAACGGTTTTTAACGGAAAGACTTAACGGAGTTAACTTGGGAAGTTGCGGTTGTCACACATGTGCATTCATAAATAAACCTGGTAAACAATATATATAACAAAACCTCATTTCTTTTTCTCCGAAACAAAAAAGAAAACCGGCCAAAGTGAGGCTCTCAAGTTTCAAACACAGGTCCCCATCGTGCAACCCAAACAGTCAAACCATTGATCCAACACCTCCTTTAGTAAACAATGTGGAAGAGAATTTATATAACATATACAAGAGGCTTGAAACGCAAAAAAAAAATGTGTTCTACGAAAATAGAGTTCCCAGGTTTAAAACCCGGGTCACTAGCGTGCAAAGGTAGCAATCAAACCATTGAGCCAGCACTTTCGTTTGTAATAAATTGGGGGAATTGTATATAAGCTAAACGAGAAGTCAACATGGAAGCAGACAAGCAAGCTTGTTTCCTCTGTTGACTTCAATTTAATAGATAGGTAATGTGATGTGTGGACCATGATAACTTGGAATATAAAACATGGAGAAAAAGAACAATATGAATTTGGGAAAAGAAATAATTGTACAAATGAAGACAAGTCCAAATCATATATTTCTTTTTTCTATATTTCTTTTTTCTATCTTGTCATTTTTTATATTGTCGAAGTTTTATGTGATTGGCTTTTTTTATTCATGTGGTTTGTTTTGGAATTTGAGGCAAATGTAACTAACAATGGGAATTATGATTTGGCTTTGTGTCAAGTCAATGGATTTCAAATTCGTTTCACTTGTGGTTGGGTTAATGTGAAGTTTTATGTGTAAGGTTAATGTGAAAACAACTTTTATTGACACGAAAACAAATATTAAAACCTTTATGACTTTTTCATACGTTAATATTTTTTTTTTTAAAAGATTGAACCAAAATCCTTAAAATTATGTTATCTTTAGTTCTGGGAAAAATCTAAAAAAAATTAAGTTTTTTATTTTATTTTTATTATTGCACATGTGCAATAAATTTTTTTATTATTATTATTGCACATATGCAATAATATTAAAACATTTATAACTTTTTCATGTGTTAAAAATTTTTATAAAAAATTACACCATAAATCTTATAATTATGATATCTTTAATTATGGAGAAAATTAAAAAAAAAAACAATGTTTTTTTTTTATTTTTTATTATTGCACATGTGCAATAAAAAATTATTATTGCACATGTGTAATAATATTAAAACCTCTATAACTTTTTCATACGTTAATATTTTTGATAAAAAAATTGCACCATAAATCTTATAATTTTGTTATCTTTAATTTTGGAAAAAACAAAAAAAAATAAAGTTTTTCTATTAATATTGCACATGTGTAATATAATTAATACGTATTATTGCACATGTGTAATAATAAAAAAAATCATAAAATTTTAAATGTTTAATTTTTTCCCATAATTAAAGGTGACATAATTTTAAGACTTTTGGTGTAAATTAAAAAAAAAATATTAACGTATGAGGAAGTTATAGAGGTTTTAATATTTGTTTTCGTGTTTTCGCAATAACATCTTGTTTTTATTTGACTATTCCCTATA
This sequence comes from Deinandra increscens subsp. villosa, assembly GCA_039602395.1. Lineage (NCBI taxonomy): Eukaryota > Viridiplantae > Streptophyta > Magnoliopsida > Asterales > Asteraceae > Deinandra > Deinandra increscens. The sequence continues at coordinate 188,951 of JBCNJP010000141.1, forward strand.
TATATCTATATATATATATAATATATATATATATATATAATATATAATATATATATATATATTAAATGTCAAATTGCACTGCTCCTAAATTACCCCAAGTATATTACAAATAAATTCGCGATGCCAAGTTTTAAACTCTGAAACTGTAATTCTACGAGACAATAACATCTATCAAGTGGGTTGCTTCCATAATAGTTGTAGAGTGTTAATTTTTTTTTCTTCTTTTTTAACAGCAAACATCTGTTTATCCGGGGATCTCATCATGTCAAACGATGTTACTCACGATACGCTGCGATCACAGTCCGTGCGAGTAACCAGAACCCTCAGTGTTGCACGTCAATCCCAGAGGAAACCCACTGCCCAAAGGCCCACTATGATAAAACATTTGACCCACCTCTATAAATTTTATATTTTTGTGTCAAAGTGGGATTTGAACCCTTAACATCCACACTGAAAGGTAAAGGGGTATCCACTCCACCAAATAATGAGGAATATAGAGTGTTAATTGATGTCAGAGTTTCTTTTCTTTTCTTCTTTTGTTTATTTTCTTTTCTTTGGTTCTTTTATTTATTTTCTTTTGTTATTAAAAATGTCACTATACTAAAGTTAGTTGGAGATATTAAAATACTATTCTTTTTTCTTTTGTATGTCATCCAACTTGGATTTGATTTAATATAACGTCATGTCATTGTTGTAAAAAAGGTATCTTTCACTAAGGTTGTTTATTATATAATAATACAAAAATCAAATGGTTGGTGAGACACAAAAGATACTATTCATACGAATTCGACCAATCATAAAATTGACATGTCGTTTTTTCTTCTTTTTTTGGTTTGTTCTGTTTATTTATTGAAAGTTGAAAGAAAAGAAAATAGGGATGGCATTCGGCAACTACTACTCCTGTCTCCTCTCTATCACACGCCAACTATCCAACCACTGCTCTTTGTACATGACTTTACTGTACAGCCCATATCACATGGCCACTACATCCCTGCCTCACACCAATTCTCTTTCCCACCTCAAGCAACTCCATCTCCTCACTCTCTTCTCCATACATCATTTTTCTTCCCATCTCCGCCGCTTCCGTATTCTCTCAAAGAAATCTCCTATCCCAAATCGAAATTCGAATCAGATCTTCACCTCTGTGCAAATTTTAGAGAGAGGCGAGGGGTTTCTCTGAGATGGGTGTTTGTGTATTTGCATGTTTGCGAAAGAGGGCAGATCTGCCATACCCGTACCTTTCATTTTCTTACGAATTCAGGTACCAAACGATCTTTGAATCTTCGTATCATTTGACGAATTCTGAGTGGGTTTCGATTTACTTCTAGGGTTTTTGTTTGCAGATTGTATGTCTCTGGTGACGAGCGGCGTGGCCGACGGTGGTAGGCGATCGGCGGCTCCTCCTTCTCCGACAACGTTGTTGTTCCGTACTCCATTACGCGTGTGTGACCATTATTCCTTCTCCCTTACTCTACCAGGTTTGCTTCTTTGATGTTCCTTTTCTTCAGTCTAGGTTTTCAATGGTATTTATGTTCTGTCAATGAGCCATAACATTCTTATTTTGTACATTTTGTTGACATTAGAGGCGGCGATGGATGATTAGGTTTTCTTTTGAAATTTTATTATTGTTTTATAACTAGGTTTTGGTTGTGGTTTATGTGATTTTAAAGATTTCTCTATGTGGAAATCAAACACAGTGTTTTCTATATGACTAATTGTGAATGTTGATGTATGTTTAATCTGATGAATAGTGCAATTTGTTCATCAAATTCTTAGTTAGGCATAATTGACCAGGAGTTATATAGTTGCTTAACTCATTCTTGAATCTTTTTTATTCGTTTAAAACATATTATATAAAATGATTGTAACATAAAATGATTGTAAGTGCATCTGAGTTTGTATTGCAGGTGCAAGGGTACTGGTCCACCTCAATACATATTCAAATAACTTGAAAAAGTAAGAATATGGACAAATCACTAGAGTAATTAACTTGGTAAATCGTATTCTATTTAATTTGATGCTCTTCGATTTTGTTTATTTCTAATTCTGGTAAAGCAGTTCAGTGTTACTTGATAGGGTCTGCATACTATATTTTGATTACTAAGCCTTTTCATAGAGAACCTATTGTGGTATATCTTTTTAAAAAATGTTATTTCCTTCACAAAAGGTTACTAAACCAATGTTTAGTTGTGGTTGCAAGTAACCTTTTCTATTAGAATAAGAGCAGCCTTCATGTCAATTGTAAAAAGAGTGGTTACACACCCAACATCCATATTCATTGGTAAAGGAGCAACATTGTGCCAATTGCAAAGACAGACATACCAAAAATACTATATAATACTAGAACTTCGCAACGTATGATCTCCTAAAGCCAAGACTGAAAAAAAGGTATTTACTTACAGGTAAGTTAGAAAAACTAAATGACATGGAATACAAAGGCTTTGCCATATTAAATAACAACTTGCTCTCTGTATGTGCAGATTACTTGGGTCAAGTTAAAAATGTAACCATTTTTTAAGAAGGCAGGGAAAGAAATGCTTCTGGATCAAAGGTAAAATAGAAAAAAATAAAAATAAAACAGTAGTTATGAACTTTTAAATTCAGTAAAATACTTCTCACTTTAATCTCACATTATATCTATGACATTGCATTGGACAATTAATAGATGTCACTTTATGGGAGAACATGGCATTCTCATTCATAAGGAGAAGCGCAATAAGGAAATTCTGGCAATCACCTCCACAAAGGTCATTGAATATGAAGGTATGACATAAAATAAGGACCCAATTAATTTGACTAAACAACTTAAAGTGAAATAGACTTTTTGGGTATACTGATTTAGCTCATCCTAATTTCAAAAACTCTATTGAATAATAGTCTACAAAAAACTTTGCAGAAGGATGATACAAGGAGCACGAGTGAGTGGGCAAATAGAAATGAATATATATTTGTAGAAAACTAATATATATCTCATGAATGTTTGTAGGTTTGTGTTTGAAAACTTATAGTCTTTTTTTTGTTTTGTTTTGTTTTGGTGTTTGTTTGTTATCGTTGGGATACTATTGGACGCGTTTTGTTTTTGTCTACATGGTTGCCCGCCGCAACACGTGGACTTCAGGTGGTCAATTCGGTTGCTTACCAAGCGATGACCAGGGTGACCTAAAATCAGAAAAGGGCAGTGGTTCCAAGTGGGTTCTAACCACAGCCGCGAATTCAAAGACCACACCTGTGACATCCGAGAATTCCAAGGTTAACTTCTGTTAGACAATCTCCGTTAGTTACGTTATAAGTGTTAACTTAGTAACTAATGCTTAACTAGGCCGAATACGTCCACGACCTTTGGTTGATCACCGAACCCGTCCATATGTGTTATGTGCTTATTTGTTTTATTGTCATAATGTGCAAAGTGATTTAAACGCATGATTTAGTATTGATAACAGAATGTAAATTGGTCACTTTTGGTTGCCAGCGAAACTACCGGGCGAAACTATAGATTCGCTCGGTAGCCGGCTAACCTGTTTGACTTACATGTGTTCGGAGCTAGTTTCGCTTGGCCAGCGAAACTGCCAGCGAAACTAGCTCCTGATATAAAGACCATAAAACCCTAATCTTCATCATTTTGCATACTCCACACTAAACACACACACACTCTCCTGGAATTTCTGGTCAGTCGAGAAGCACCACGAGCCGACGTGACCTCAGCCTCGAGACATCATCCATTCGGACCCTAGATCGAATCGTGAGTCCTAAAACAATCCTTTATGCATTTTCTATGTGTTTTCTTAAAAAGCATGCTTAGATCTTCATGTAATCACTTGATCTTCTGATATGATGCTTAGGAAGGCTAGATCTATCATAAAGTCTGTAACTTTACGTTTGAAATCAAACCATAATGAAGATTCATGCTAGTTAGGTCATTTTAGGTTTAAAATGTGTTTTTGGTGATTTGAATGTGAAAACCCATGTTTAAAGTGGTAAAACTTACTGTTTAATGTTGGTATATGATTATGCATGCTAAAATATTGATTCACATGAAATATAGAAGCTGTTAGATTGATTTTTAGGCTGATTTATGTGTTTTCCGCGACCAGCGAAACTGAGTTGTTCTCTGGGCGAAACTATACAGCGAAACTGTATATATATTCGTCCAGCGATACTATGTGGCGAAACTATAGTGTCGCCCGCGAAACTAAGTAGACGTGCTTGAACGAAACTACCGAGCGAACCAACCTGAACGAAAGTTCAAACCAGTTTCGAGCGAAGCTATGCTAGCGAAACTGTGTCAACAGTTTCGAGCGAAACTAGCTAGCGAAACTGTGTCATCGGGTATTCCCTAGCGAAAGTGCTGCCCGTGCACACAGCGAAACTGCATAGCGAAACTATAGCGAAACTGTTAGCGAAACTGAGACCAGACCAAAACCCAAACTTGTGCAACTTGTTTGAATGATTATGCTATGACTTACATGATTATGCAATAATGAAACATGCCTTGATTTCTGAGTTATGTGAACCCTTGTTTATGATCAACCATCGATGTCGTGTGTCGATATGTCGTGTCATAGTTCCAACGTGCTATGTTATGGGCCATAGTGACGTAAGTTAAATATTAGACACAAAACTAATACTTAAGACCTAAACGTGTTCTTAGGTCTTCGTTAAGCAAACAATATTTGGATTTCTTAGCAAGCGTAGCAGTGCAACCAAAGGTGAGTGTCACTAACCCATTTACCGTGAACCCGTTTGGGTCACACTGAATAACTTAATGAAAAACAATGCTGACAACCTTACGAGTGCTATGCACCTCTCTGATGAACTGAAAACTTAGGAGTGCTTGGCACCCACTTGATGAGCTTGAAGTGTTTTATGGGAGACACTTGTGAAATACTTAAACAACTATTTCTAAAACAAAACTGAAAATGTTTTCGGGATTCATGAGAACCCAAAGTAAACTGTTTTAATATGGCTAGTGTAGGTTAAAGTCTAAACCACATGGTATCACATGATTTCTAAGGATTGCCTTATAACTGAAAAAGTCCTCAACTTAATTGTACCATTAATTGTAAAGCAAGGGGATGTTGGGTAGATCTACTGGAGTTTGACAAACTCCGCCTCGTGACACGGGAAGTGCACGGAGGAACAATATCAGCCTATCTGACCGTGGTCCCGAGAGGACACGGGGGAGGCAAAGCCGCGATGACGTAGGTCCGCAAAACAAAATAGATGATGGCACTGCCACTACAATATCAGTCAGCTTTGGTACAAACTTCCTTAGTGCATGGAACAACGGATTAGCTACCCGCGATATCGGTTGAGCACTTTAACTATACAAAACTAGTACATACCCGATAACGTATGTTACGGACATTACTTTTACTAAACCACAATACTATGATTATGGATATCACTAAGCATTGCTTTTCACAAATAAATATCACATAAGTATATGTTGACACGATTATGATTATGAGACCGGGCCACTGCATGACAAGCCCACCGTGAACTCACCAACCGTTAGGTTGACACTTGCGTGATTTAAACTTTTGCAGATCGCTGAGGAGTATCCGGAGCGGGTTGGCATGGTGATGTGTCAATTTGGATATATAAAAACGGTCAAGTTAAAAATGGTAAATACTGAGTGACCAAACCACACACTAGGGCAAGCGTACCCGTCGTATGCAATATAGTATCAATAAGTACCGAGTATCAATCCACGGACGCGTAATCAGACTCCCGATACAGTATCATAACTAATATTTAACCGAAGCAATTGGAATGATTGATTTAAAGTAAACTAAGCAAGCAATAAAGTAAGCAGTAAACAATGCAAACGACAGAGAAACAGAATAAGAGAGATATCACCTAGCCTAGAATCCACTAAACCCAAATAAGACCCCCGACAAGACCTATCAACATGAAACTATCACCAAGTGAGAATAACCCAACCAAGGAGGACTATAGACACATCCCGAATGATCAGACAATCCAAATGAAGCACAGATAGCATAATATGTGAATTTGCACAACGGTTTCACAGTTTCAGTCAAAACGAGCAAAACACACATAAATCGGGAAACACCAAGAGAGGTCTCTCTAAATGAATCCTAATACATGCAATGATTCTAATTTCGATTACCTGAGACCTAGAAACCTCTAAACACGAATAAGTAGGGTCAAATCTTGCGGTCACAAGCAATCTAACCTACTAAACAATGCCTAGACAATAACTAGCATAAGAAACGACTCGGTCAAGTCAACCTCAAATGGATGCACACAAGATCAGCCACTAATCAATGATATATCATCATGTAGGAGGTCTCCGGATCATGCATCAACCCAAAAACCAATTCTAGTCTAAGGATCAACAATAAACTAACTAATAATGGTTGCAATTCCACAATCTCTATCAATTAGTCCACACAATACATCATTAACAGCAGCTAATCAAGCACACATGATCATCTCAAGCAACCAAAACTAGAATCATGAGCAAAAATCACAAATTCATGTTGAAAAGTCAAACCGAAAAGTCAAAATGGGTAAAGCTTCATCTAAACTAGGTGATAAATGAGAAATCAGCCACAAATCATGTATTCTAATCATGAAATCAGTCGAGTCTAAGGAATACATGTTCAAACAATCAAAAACTAGGAAGAAGAAACCGATTTAGATGAAGAGATCTCCAACCGAAGCCTTCAAATCTTCAATCTAAGCTCCAATATCTTCAATCCGGTCCTTGATTGCTCAAAAATGACCTCTAATCTCGAAGATCTCTCAAAGACGTGCTCTCTGGTCGAACTCCCCTTCAACCCTAGACTCCAAGAATGCTTAAATACACGTTTTGGATTTTTTTAGCCTACTGGGCCCGTTCATGGACCAACGAAAACTGGGACAGGAAAACTCGCTGGTCCATGAAGCTCATTTTTTCTATTTTCTGGATTCCAGGCTCATGGACCTGCGAGACTGGAGAGTTGACACTCGCTGGTCCATGACTGACACTTTAGCAGAATTTTCCATTTCTTTTATCTTTTACTCCCGAACTCCAAATCGCGTTCCGGTTTCGCCCGAATCACCACAAATCATCAAAACACCACCAGATTTCCTAAAAATCAACATATGAATAATTAAGAGCCAAAATCTCATCAAAACTCAAACTAAAGATGGATAAAATGCGGGATTTGCAATTCAAAAACATATATAAGATGCGTTGCATCAAACATCCCCACACTTAATCCTTTTTCGTCCCGAAAAAGTTCGCGATGGAATCACAACCGGAAAATTTGACTTTTAGCTACTATCTTTTATTCAAAAACATAGATACCTACGCGATAGTCACGATTACCGGTATTTCGGTCCGAATAAACCCAACCGCCGAAAACCGAAGCCCCTGAACATGCTTTATTCAATTTTTTTTACCAATTATAGGTCCCACACAATCAATTTCGTAACTAGGCCTAATCCCGTCTCAAAGCATGAATCAGCACGGGTCAAACTGGATTAGGGCTTTTCCCACCACAATTGAATACAATATTTATGACTTGGAGATTATGGAATGTGAATGGATGGAATGATGGGTGAGCTTGAATTGAATTTATTTATTTATTCCTAAAACTAGGGCGAGTCTCCACCTGACATTACATCTCCTGAGTCCCTATCCCGAGAGGTAGTAAGCAGGCTTTGACCCTCGCACACAAAACCACATCACCCCAATAGATCATCTCTGGAGTCCCTGTCCCTAGAGGTAGAACGTAGGATCAGCGAATTTTGTGCACTTTATTCGATTTTTTTCTTTCTTTTTCTTTTTTTTTTTTTTTTTTTTTGCATAAATAAAATTCAAAACAAGCTCAATGATGGATGGATGGATGGGGCGCCACTATTTCTCGGATTTATTTTCATAAAAAGATCATAGTGTGCCGGGTTATCTCCAAATCATAAACATTTTATTCAAAAGAGGTACCTATCAACTTATTCAACAGTTTCGGCTTTGCTACTACACTAAAGGCGGGAACCCACAACATTTATTATTTAGATTTATTTAAGTAGCGAAGTCAGGATTTTTAAGCTTTCAGAAATCAGCTGGGCCTACCAGCAAATCAAAAACTAAACGCGCTTTCAACTTTATTCAATTTTATTTACATTCACCAAAAGCCAAAAATTTCCAGTTTTTCTATCATTTTCCATTTTTTACCGCAAACAAATTTCAAGGACCATGTAAACAACACAACAGGGGGAAATGATCATAAAATTTCAAAAAAAATTCATTTCAGTTTCAAGCAATTTCAGTTCAATTTACCCTTCTCCCCACACTTATTTCGTACATTGCCCTCAATGTACGGTAAATCACAATCAAGCACAAAAAGAGGTAAAGGGAACTGAAATACTCCCCTGGTCACTGTCGATGTGCGAGTGAACTGCATAATGAATCTCGAACAGCTCTCAACCAATAAAATGCCAGAACGATGTCTCAGGGCTACTGATCTGGTGGAGGCTGGTCTGGAGGCGGTGGGGGCTGAAAACCTGGAACTGCAAAATTTCTCCACAAAATCAAGTTAGTACATTGAATAAAATGAGAAAATATGAAAATCGGGCTTCAGACGGGTAGTAGCTGAAATAATCGGCAGAGTAATGTAATTTGATTGAATGCAAACTGCGGGAATGGAGATTGAGTACCCGACAGCTTGCATAAAACAAACCAGCTAAACCCGAGTGAAGCCCTGACACGAACCGCCCATTTGTTACTTATGAAGAGAACGGTTCGTGTAACAAGCCAATGTGAATCAGAAAGCAGGGCTGCAAGTCGCTGGAATGGAGATTGAGTACCAACGATTTGCAGCCACTAAAATATTATGCATAGACACAGTTTTACCTAAAACGGGTCGTTCATTTGTCATTTATGAAGGGAACGACCCGAAATAAGCAAAACGAAAGAAGATCCGATGAAATCCAAGCACAAACCGCCATTTGTCATTTATGAAGAGACGGTTTATGCAAGGACTAATCATAACAACTTAGAAAACCAGTGTGCGGGCGTTGGTTTAAAATTATGAAGTGAACGCTACACAAACCAGAATTCTAGATCGAACCCGAAAAATTGTACCGTCCTGCGGACCACTGGAATGGAGATTGAGTACCAACGGCCCGCATTACGATACAAAATCTCTCGAAAATCGGGCATGTCCCGTTCGTTTCTCGGACTAAACCAACACTCATCTCGAGTGTTCCAATCAAACAATCACACAAATACCAAGCAGATAAGCATGAAGGAAACTAGAATTGAAATCTAACAATTAAAAACTAAATTTAACAAAGATAAACTATAAAATATAATAACAACTAAAATGTAAACGAAGAATCCTATAAAGTGGTGAACTGAACTAAAACAAAATAAAAACCTAAACGATCAAAATAGAAACTAGAAAATAAAACAAAGAAGTCCTAAATAAGAAAAGATATTTTTATTATTATTTTTTTTTTGTTTTTTTTTTTGTTATTATTATTTTTTTTTCTTTTTTTTAATATATATATATATATTTTTTAACCAAACTCGCGGACCGCCAGAAAATTTGTTAATGAGATTAGCTGTCAGCGAAAAAATAAAGCTGGACTGGGTTTAAGGACAGGTCGCGGACCGCCAAAAATTTATCAATAAAAATGGCGGTCCGAGACTGCTGTGCACCAGCAAAAAAAAAAAATTCAACACTCAAAACCATCCGTAATCGCGATAAAACCAAACCCATCCATCAAGAATCATTTATAACTATCATAATACTTACCCGGGACTGTTCGGGATTAACAAATGATATCACAAACCTGTTATGCTCGTTCTTTACCCGAAACTAATCCAAAATCCCAAAAATACCCCTATTATGCAAAGTCTTCAACTTGGCACGCAAAACGATGCAAACCTCACCCGAATGAACCTCTTTTCTGCCCCGGATGCATCTACCAACCTGCAAAACTAAAAACCACGCATAAAATGGAAAAAGAAAGATCAAATGCAACTAATTTAACCTAAAATTACCAAAATGTCAAAGAAGACTAAGAAAAAGTCAAACTAAGCTAGAAATCAACCAAATAAGCACCAAATACCTAAATCAATCTCAAAACCTAAACGGGTTGCCTCCCGCAAGCGCTGAAGTTATTTACGAGTCGTCAGCCAGACTCGGCCTCGCGGTTACCTCAATCAGGCGGCTTCTCTTTAATTTGCTTCTCACCGAGCCCGTGTGGACTCCTCGTTTCATCTCCCCAAAATGGTTTTCCAGTAGACAGTGTATGGTGGTTGTGCCATTTAGCTTCATCTAGCCACCAACTCTTAAATTTTCCTGGTCCAAATTTGATGGACTGAAGATGGTGAAGGAGCGGATTCTCAAAATTGGGGATGCTTAGACATCCCCACACTTGGTCTCTGCATTGCTCCTTCACGGGGAGGCAAACCGGTGTCTCCATATGCGGTTCTATAATAAGCATGCTCTCTGCTAACATAGCCTTAGTTTCCACATTCTGCTCTTCATACAACATAGCCTCCAACTCTTTCAAATCACCTTCTGGATCAAACGTATCTGTATCCTCCACCATAGGTGGAACGGCCAGCCAATCCTCTCCAAATTCCTCTAACATCCGATCATTAAATGCATCATGTGAGCATAAATCATGTGGAGCTTGATCTTCCTGCATCATATCATCTAAGTGTGGCTCAACATGACTGATCTCGAGCTGAAGTGGAGGTGGGACATGTGTAGTACTTGTTGGGCTTAGCCTCGATTGCAACTCATCCATTAAAATCTCCTGCTCATCATCACTCTCCTCATAAACCTGCTGGCTCTCAGAAACAAATTCTAAGAGCTCACCAACAGTTCTCCCTAAATTAAGGGCACGAGCTCCCAAACTGCTCAACTCTTTGGCAAGTAATGCTATATCATGTTCGTTCTTTGCCAACCGAGCCTCATTCTGCTGAGCTGTTTTTTGACTTTGTTGTATGAGTTGCACCATCATCTGTGTTAGATTCTTCATGCTGTTATCCTCGGTTGGGGCTTGTTCGCTAACTCCAAAGTTGGATGCGGGTGACGGAGAATAACTATAGTAATCGGTGGGAGGCCCCACAGAATAATTGCAAAATCGTGCATGATGGGGTTCCCCACATAAATCACACCGCACACGATAACTCTCATAATGTTGCTCGAAGTACCAATCCATGAAATTTGCAGCAAAGAAAACTAACTAACACGAAAGCAAACACAGAAATAAGCAAACATACTAGAAACATGCAAATAACACAAGTAATAGAAAACAAGTAAATAGCTAAACTACTAGCTCTGATAGGTCTCGAAAGCTGACGCGTCCCCGGCAACGGCGCCAAAAACTTGATGTGTCAATTTGGATATATAAAAACGGTCAAGTTAAAAATGGTAAATACTGAGTGACCAAACCACACACTAGGGCAAGCGTACCCGTCGTATGCAATATAGTATCAATAAGTACCGAGTATCAATCCACGGACGCGTAATCAGACTCCCGATACAGTATCATAACTAATATTTAACCGAAGCAATTGGAATGATTGATTTAAAGTAAACTAAGCAAGCAATAAAGTAAGCAGTAAACAATGCAAACGACAGAGAAACAGAATAAGAGAGATATCACCTAGCCTAGAATCCACTAAACCCAAATAAGACCCCCGACAAGACCTATCAACATGAAACTATCACCAAGTGAGAATAACCCAACCAAGGAGGACTATAGACACATCCCGAATGATCAGACAATCCAAATGAAGCACAGATAGCATAATATGTGAATTTGCACAACGGTTTCACAGTTTCAGTCAAAACGAGCAAAACACACATAAATCGGGAAACACCAAGAGAGGTCTCTCTAAATGAATCCTAATACATGCAATGATTCTAATTTCGATTACCTGAGACCTAGAAACCTCTAAACACGAATAAGTAGGGTCAAATCTTGCGGTCACAAGCAATCTAACCTACTAAACAATGCCTAGACAATAACTAGCATAAGAAACGACTCGGTCAAGTCAACCTCAAATGGATGCACACAAGATCAGCCACTAATCAATGATATATCATCATGTAGGAGGTCTCCGGATCATGCATCAACCCAAAAACCAATTCTAGTCTAAGGATCAACAATAAACTAACTAATAATGGTTGCAATTCCACAATCTCTATCAATTAGTCCACACAATACATCATTAACAGCAGCTAATCAAGCACACATGATCATCTCAAGCAACCAAAACTAGAATCATGAGCAAAAATCACAAATTCATGTTGAAAAGTCAAACCGAAAAGTCAAAATGGGTAAAGCTTCATCTAAACTAGGTGATAAATGAGAAATCAGCCACAAATCATGTATCTCAATCATGAAATCAGTCGAGTCTAAGGAATACATGTTCAAACAATCAAAAACTAGGAAGAAGAAACCGATTTAGATGAAGAGATCTCCAACCGAAGCCTTCAAATCTTCAATCTAAGCTCCAATATCTTCAATCCGGCCCTTGATTGCTCAAAAATGACCTCTAATCTCGAAGATCTCTCAAAGACGTGCTCTCTGGTCGAACTCCCCTTCAACCCTAGACTCCAAGAATGCTTAAATACACGTTTTGGATTTTTTTAGCCTACTGGGCCCGTTCATGGACCAACGAAAACTGGGACAGGAAAACTCGCTGGTCCATGAAGCTCATTTTTTCTATTTTCTGGATTCCAGGCTCATGGACCTGCGAGACTGGAGAGTTGACACTCGCTGGTCCATGACTGACACTTTAGCAGAATTTTCCATTTCTTTTATCTTTTACTCCCGAACTCCAAATCGCGTTCCGGTTTCGCCCGAATCACCACAAATCATCAAAACACCACCAGATTTCCTAAAAATCAACATATGAATAATTAAGAGCCAAAATCTCATCAAAACTCAAACTAAAGATGGATAAAATGCGGGATTTGCAATTCAAAAACATATATAAGATGCGTTGCATCACATGGCACACGAAGACATTTTATTTTTGGTTAAACTTAATTGAGAATTTAAATCAATGAACTTGTAAAGCACGTGGTTAGTGCTAAGATAATATTTTTCCGCTGCGTATTTCGAGACTTTAATTTATGGCATGTGTTTGGACTAACTCTGATTCGTTTAGTATTTGTAACTAATGGTTGTGGTCCTGGTTTGCTCGCACCCCTTAACGGTATAAACTCCGTTAGCGGTTAATTGGGGGTGTGACAACACCGATTCCGGCGGTTCTGGCCTCCTATCGACAGTTCAGGTAAGCTTCCAAGCTATTGTTTGATATTCTGATTAGTTTACCCCTGTTAACTCTTGATTTGGGCTTGGGCAGATCTAAAAGGATGAAGGATATCGTGATGGTTTTCTTCTTCTCGATAACTACTCTATTTAGAATCGCTTTAAACATGGGGTTAGCTTTCATCATCGTTGGATTGTTCGTGTAGTTTTTTGGTGAGTAGTTAATGGGTGTTTGGATTCATACCATTGAAGTTGTAGTTTCATTTCATACTTTGATTAGTTCGATTATGTTGCTTTTTTGAATCCGTAGTGTCATGATTTGAGATATGAAGTTGCTTTAATAAATCTGTAGACCAAAGACGAAGTTACTATTTTGTGGTGATTGTAATCATATTGTTGGCTAGACTGCACATTTCTGTTACTCACATTTCTATTACTGAATAAACATTTATCATTTTCTGTTACTCACATTTCTATTACTGAATAAACATTTATAAATTAATGAATGTCTTTTTTGAGATCCTATTGGATATGGTTTCGTTGTATTAATTTTAGGCACATTTTTTCTTTTATATACACGGTTGCCCGCCGCAATGCGGGACGGGTCACCAACTCGTTATTTGTTATTCAAGTACTTATAATTTTTTAGAGGTTTAACATGTGTGTTTCGGGTAACTCGTTACATTTTTTTTAACGGCCGGACATTTTATAAAAAAAACACGGTAATAGCAAGAAGCTAGTACAAAGGAGAATTACATGATTTGATCAAAACAATTAAAGCTACACCAACTATCACAATCTAGCAGATGTTTCTTACCTCTAAATTTGAGCCAAAAGTAAGAGAACACTTTGACCTCCTGAATTATATAGTCCGCGCCATTTGTCTCACCTTTAAAAATCTTCTCATTTCTATTCTTCCATAAGCTCCATAACGTAGTTTGAAAAATTCCCGAATAGATCACTCTAAGCTTGTGTGTGACAACCTCAAGATATTAGGTTATTATCTAATTATGAATATATTTAATTAAGTAATATTTCGTGTTAATTAGCTAGTTTAGTTGATTAAAATTCTGGACGACTGAATATTTTTGGGATGAAAATTTCTATTTTTATATGAATTTATAAATCCAGGGATCTCCGGGTACTAAGGTCATATCAGGATAAAAAAAATAGATTTATTTTCATCATGTTAAACGTAAAATGTATAAATACTCTATAATCAAACGAAGATGTTATATTCTCGCAAGTTATTTTATTTACATTTAGCTTTTATTTTTGACTCACGCGCTTATTAAATTATACCGCGATAAAAACTAGTAATTTGAGTCTAACGGTCACATTTTTAGTCCATTTTTAACCAAACTTGTGACGAGACATTTGAAATATAACGCGCGATGCACAAACCCACCCAAGATGGGCCGAACACTCCCTTCCATCTCCTATGGATCGGTTTAGATCATGAATTACTTGAGAAAGTCCCTTGATTTATATCTAATTATTAACTAAACCTTACACCACGATTCATAATTTTCTTTTTAATTCATGATGCTAGTGGGGCAAGTGGGACATGTGGAGGAAGAATGTGTGGTTAGTATTGGTTGGAAGTAAATCTTCTAAAATCTCCTAAGTATAATTGAGGCATTTATATAACAAGGTGTAATGGTAATAAATTGACATAACTCACTCAAGCAAGTAAGCAACCAACCCATATTAACCCCCCACCACTTCTGCCGTATACACCCCGCCATATCACCTTTTGCCTATTTTCTTTTCAAAACAAAAGAAAAATCATGGTCTCCTAGGATTAATTCCCTAGTGCTTTATATAAGTCATGACTTATATAAAGCTTTTGGAGGATTCTAGCTAGAATTGTTAACATTTCTTCATCTAGCATTTACTTGCTAGAGGTAAAGTCTTTTCTTTTCTTTTTTATTTATTTTTATCTATGTCAAAGTGAGTGTTCATCAAAGTTAAAAGACTAGTTTTTAGCAAAGTATTCATGTAAATAAGATATATAAATATTAGTAGTTAAAAACATTCATGCTAAGTTTATATATAAATTTTGATAAAAGTTCATGAATTTGTAGTATGCATGTAAATGGATGTGTGTAATGATGATGAAATATTTTATCATTTTGTTAGATATTAACATCCATGATTTTTCTTAAGATAAACGAGATGTTTACCACCCCGCGCGTTGTTGTGGGGTTGAACTTGTATGCTGAACGAAAGTCAAAAGTTAAGGGGTATGAAACGTAAAAGTCTAAAAGTCTCGTGGTGAAAGAATAAAATTATAAAGTATACTGAAAACGAAAGTAGAAAAGTTAAAAGTTTCATAATCAAAGTAGAAGACAACAAAAGTTCAAGTAAAAAACGTTTAAAAAATAAAAGTTAAAAAGTTAAGAGGTATAAAACGTAAAAGTCTAATAGTCTCGTGGTGAAAGTATTTAACTATAAAAGTATACTAAAAAACGAAAGTAGAAAAATTAAAAGTTTAGCAGCTAAAGTAGAAGACCACAAAACTTACAACAACAAAAAAACTTTAAAAGTATGAAAACATATGTGGCTAAACTATGAAAACCTAAAGTTTACTATTTCGTTAAAGAAAAAAAAACAAAGTGTTAATGTTTAGGGTAAAAAATGTCAATATGCCAAACTTCATCAAAGAAAAAAAACAAAGTGTTAAAGTGTTAATACTTAGAGTAAAAAAATGTCAAACACTAAAACTTTTGGGGCCAATATGAAAAATGTAATGGTTACTATTCATCCTAATTTCTATTGTATATATATATAATAGGTGGAAGATATAAATTATGGTCAATTTACTAAGTAAGTAAGTATAAAAATTCTTGTAATAAAATAGTGTTAACAAGTTGTTGATATATGTATAAACGAGACGATAATATATAAACTTATTAAGGAGGTTAAAAATATTTTTGAGTATTTTGAAAGGATACCTTAACTATTTAAAATATGATATCCAAAAAGATGGCAATCTTAGATTTATAAAATTAATCAAATAAAGTAAGAGACTTTAAGATATGATAATCTTATAAAAATTTATATAATATACAATCAAAATTCATGATGAATAGTATACTTTTAGGTTTTCAAACTTTGGTCACGTGAATTTGGTTTTTTGACGTTTTCTACCCCTAAACTTTTACGATTTGTTTTTTTTTTCAAATTTCATGATGAATAGTATACTTTTAGGTTTTCAAACTTTGGCCACGTGAATTTGGTTTTTTGACGTTTTCTACCCCTAAACTTTTACGATTTGTTTTTTTTTTCTTTCTAACGAAATAGTAAACTTTTAGTTTTCATAGTTTTGGCCACATTGTTTCATACTCTTACGTTTTGTACTGTTTAACTTTTAGAGTTTTTGTTATTTTATTTCATGATGAATAGTATACTTTTAGTTTTTCAAACTTTGGCCACGTGACTTTGGTGTTTTGACGCTTTCTACCCCTAAACTTTTACGATTTGTTTTTTTCTTTCTAACGAAATAGTAAACTTTTAGTTTTCATAGTTTGACCACATTGTTTCATACTCTTATGTTTTGTACCGTTTAACTTTTAGAGTTTTTGTTATTTTAAGTTTTGTTGTCTTCTATTTTGGCCACGAAACTTTTAACTTTTCTACTTTCATTTTTAGTATATTTTTATAGTTTTATACTTTCACTACAAGATTAGACTTTTACGTTTTATACCCCTTAACTTTTTTACCCTCTAACTTTTAAACTTTTTTTTTTGTTTTAAGTTTTGTTATCTTTTACTTTGGCCACGAAACTTTTAACTTTTATACTTTCGTTTTTAGTATAGTTTTATACTTTCACTACAAGACTTTTAGACTTTTACGTTTTATACCACTTAACTTAGTATATTTTTATATTTTATACTTTCACCACAAGACTTTTAGACTTTTACGTTTTATACTCTTTAACTTTTTAATCCTCTACCTTTTAAAGTTTTTTTTATTTTCTACTTTGGGCACGAAACTTTTAACTTTTCTATTTTCGTTTTTAATATACTTCTATAGTTTTATACTTTGTCCACGAGACTTTTAAACTTTTACATTTTATATCACTTAACCTTTTTTTACTTTCGTTCAGTATACAAATTCAAACCCCGCAGCAACACGCGGGGTAGGTAAACATCTCGTTTGATTATAAACTTGATGTACTACTTTGATATTTGGTAAACGTAATATAGATTATGATGAATATCTGATTAGTTTTTAGTTACAAAAATGAACCCAAAGGTGATATATATATATATATATATATATATATATATATATATATATATATAATTCCTAAAAGATATATATTATATGTTTGTCAACGAAACTAATTTTCCTTTTATAAAAACTAACGAGGATAAGGTTGGATGAACTTTTTTTTGTTGTTGTCTTGGTCATGTTAATAAATAGGTCGTAAGAGTCACTTTCTTTTCTTATAGCACACATATAAGACGATTATTCATATATTCAAGATTGAGCACTCTTACTAGATCGAGGTGAGTTCACGGCCCCTTTTAAAGTGATTTCTTGGGGGAGATTAACATACACGTAACATGAACTTCTAAAATAATAAGTGGTCTACTTATTTCACGAGTTGTATATCTGGTATAGCAAAGCTCGAAGACCCCTTCGGACTTATAACGTTAATTCCTGTGTAAAACGTGATAATTAGGAATGGAATCCATTGGGTTTGACAACCCTACTCATTGTTAGTAGCGCTAACATTCCTGGTTGATCGAACAAGTACATAATTAGTCATTTCCGGTGGATATTGTGCTATAAAATATCAGTGGGGCAATACCGTTTGGTAACTGGGTCAAGTAGCGTTATTAGGTTCATGCTAGTAGTTCTGGGTTTATTGTTGAACTATATACAATAATTAAATATTGTTTTATGTACTATAAAACATGTTTACGAGCAAATCAAACTTTATTTATCAAGTTATCAAAACCTGTGATTTCACCAACTTTATGTTGACTTTTTAAAGTATGTTAATCTCAGGTAAATAAGTGGCGTACCTAACTTTAGAGTTGCAAAATGGGACAAGTATGTCGGGAGGGATTCGTATTACCATCTATTATCTATGTTTTAAATAGAAATCCTTCATATTGCGAACTCATAATAACTACATGTGTTTGTATAATAAACGTCACTGTTGTAAGCTATTTGTATAATACAGGTATTGTTATAAGCTGTTTTTATAATAAAATATGTGGTTTATGTTAAAATCATATAGTTGTCATTCAATATAATCATCGTTTTGATCCATGATCGTCACCCCTCGAGCTTCCGCAAGGTTTTTCTGACAGGGTGTGACATTGTGAGTATCGTCCCATCTTTTGCCACCGTCCAGAACGTCCACATTCGACTCGAACCGCTCAGTCGGCCCTTTGCACCACACCTTTACTTTGGTCCAAACAAGACTAGCAAAATCACAATTAATTAATAGATGGTTTGAGCACTCTTCAACTGACCGGCACCCGACGCATGTAGTATCCAAAATAATCCCTCTACGAGCCAGGTTTATTTTGGTTGGGAGTTTATCTTGAGCCACCCTCCAACAAAAAGCACTAACCTTCAAATGGGTCCAATTAACCCAGTGGAAATTCAAATCATTAGAAGGGAGAAAAAGGTTTTGAAATTCAAATCATTAGAAGGGTAACTCGTTACATAATTGATAAAAAAGGTTTACGAGCATTTTGAACGATAAAATAAACATTTGTTTTCATACGGGTCACTAAGTTCAATCTCTTGATCGTTAAATGAGAACTAGTTTACAATTATGATATGTGTAGTGGAGCCGTGGTCATGGCGTGGTGGGCCAAAACGTCCCGTAACACACACCCCCTCCCCCAGGGGGTGTGTTTTCGAGGGTCCGTGGTACTTTCAACGAGAAGAAGAGGATGGTGGGGTTGGACCCACCGCTAACGGCTAGTTGACCAAAAAATTAATAATTTATGAGAGCTTTTGAGACCCACGAATCTTCTTTTCAATGTTCCACCGAGTGAGAGCTTTTTCAATCAGAATGTTTGTGGCACGAGGAACCTTGAGCTCATCGAGGTAGTCATTGTTAGCGAAGGTGTTCTCCATCCCCTCAAACCATTGAAGCAAACCAATAGGGCCCTCGGTACCCTTGAACTTAGGAGGGTCGCATGAATTAAAATGCTTGAAGGTACAAGCAGCAGCATTGACGGGGTTAGCATTTACACCCTGCTGGATTTGGACCACCATATTAGGGATAACCTCGGTAATTTGTTTGGCGATCACCGATGCCATCTTGCGGCCGTTATCGCCTTTTCGACACCATTTGAAATGAACCAACATGTTGAGGAGAAAATTAGACTTCATGTGATAAGGATGTGATTGGTAGTCAAATTTTAGAGGATATGATGTTAAGTGTAATATATACGTGTTAATGAATCGTGAAATAGTGTAACTCGGATCATCATAGTTTATCAAAAAATCGTTTTTAAACATAACCGCGCATAAAATTACGAAATTGAGAGATTGAAATAAAACACATCAGAGTGGTTATCATCTCCCGAATGGGAAACTACAACCAAGACTAATCATATTAAGATCCTAGTGGTAGAGACATGCATTGGCCTAATAGGTTTCCACGCTCTCATCGGGATGTCCCAGGTGAGCATTCGGGTCCAGCGGTAGATTGGATTTATGCGTAACATTTTTCTTGACAGAGACCCCGACTACCGGTGCTTTCATCATTCCAGTTACTACATGTCTACCACAAAAACCCTAATTCCAATGAGATTAGAAAGTTGATAAAATCACACTTTTCCTAAATGGCACGTAATGCACCATTTTCTAAGGACGAAGCTATGAAGCCTTTGTGATTCTATAACATCCCGATTCTAATATGACTAAAATCCCGTTAAATTCACGTTAAGCGTGAATTCGGGTTATGGGTACATTCAAATTTTGTGCCAACTATTATTTAAGTAGAAGTAGGGGACTTATGATGTGAATATGAAAGTTTAGGTTATTAAATAACCTAGATATAGATCTAAAAGGACTTATAATGTAATTTAGTGAAACTAAATTAAACAAAAGAAGAAAAAAATAAGGGGAGGATGCGTATGAAGCATCAGAGCTCGCATGTCTCCCCTCTCATGCCCTAGAAATCGAAATCTTCAATTGAAGGAGGACTAGCTGCGATTTCTTATGGTTAATGGAAGTTCTTGAAGCTCTAACCATAGCTAATCTAGTGAAGGTGATGGGGTAAGTAATCCCTACATATTTGCATGTTAAGTTTCGAAAAACTAATGATGATTTGGTCGATTTTGGGCTGTGAATTAGTATCTAATGTCTTGTATGATGATTGAATGGTGATTTGAACACCATAGTGCTTGCTATTTTGACTTAAGCACCAAGTTTTGGGTGTGGAGACCCTAGGTTACGAAAATTGAACATAAATTTGGGAAAATTGATTACCCAAGATGTAGTTGGAATGATTGTTGCTAAATTGTTTTACAATATGCTAAATGTGTTATATGAAATTGATAGAATGTAATATCAATGTGTTATCCAAAATATGGGTTGAAACATAAGCAAGTTAAGTTGAAACATGCTTGTTAATGCTATGCACATAAGGTGCTCGATGAAATGCCTAAGTGAGATTGATCATGTGGATTCATGACTAAATGTAGGAATGTTATATTACTATGAATCATGAAATAGGAATGTGCATCAAATGTGAAATCCATGCTTATATAATGTGTTAAATGAGATGGTATAAAACCATGAAAATGTTAAGAACCTAGTTGTGGGGCTGTTTTGGAAAGGGCGTATAAGATCCCTCGTAGGTCCGTTTATGATGCAAAATATATGATTGAAAAGCTTGTTTTGAATACTATGTTTGGTATTTGAACACCGGAAACTGAATCCGATGTATAATGGGTCAAAATGACCCGTTAATATGGTCACTCAATTTTCCAACATGTTGTTTGGGAAAAATTATGGTTGATGTCATGTTTTTAGAAAAATTGTATAAAATAAACCGTAACTCCAAAAAAATGTGTATCTTATATGCTCGGAAAGCCCTATGAGTCTACTACAATTCATATTTGAACATGAAAGGCTGAATAAAATTATTCAGTGGTCAAAAATGTCGATTTCAGCAGCAACACAGTAAAATGCTGCACAAAAATAAGAAGTTTTTATAACCCGTTAAAGTTGGATATGTCAACGTAGATGATTAAAACATGAATGACCAATTATAATCGATTATGTGCATATAGTTGGGTGTATTAGAAGCATCTGAGGTGCATGGAAATAACTTATACAAATATTATACACATGTATATTAAGCATGGTGGACTTTTAGAAAGTCAAAACAAAACCATGAATTTAACATGAATTGTGAATAGGGCAAATTGTAATGAAACGGGGTTAGTGATATGTGGCTAAATTAGTCATAATATGGACTAATCTTGCGTTTATAATGATCCTCGACAAGCTAGGTTGTAGGCTTGGATGCGAGCGGGTCAAACGGATAAAGAGGCATGATGGAAGTTATAAATGCCAAGATGCTTTGAGGTAAATGAAGTAAAAGTTAAACTACCCAAGGAACATAAGCTCAAGCTCACGAGGTAACATCTAAACTATGTTACATATTTTGTTAATGACTCCTATTTGCATTAATGATATAGAATGCATGATTTTGTGAAATGTGATAAACTTTCCCAACGAGGTAAGTTGTTGAACTGCGTATAATTACAAAGTCAATAATTAGAGTTAAGCTCTAAAAAGGTAATGAGTCAAAGAACAATAACTAATTAAATGGTTCATAGGAACCATGCCTATAAGAATGTATGATATTAACGATAAATGAATCGTAGGATTCATGCAAATGGGTTAAACGGGTGAATGATTCTAAAAGATTCATCGTAATGAGTCAAAGAATAAAACTTACTAATCGAATCAGAGGGACCATAACAATGGCCAAGTGAGTGATTGATTGATAATGGTTTGTAGGAACCAAATGCATGTGTAACATTGTTTATGTTACATGTAGTAGTTGTGTAAAGCGAGTAAGTTCCTACAATTGTTACAAATTTTGTGTTATGGTGAATAGGTGACGAATGGTTCCTGGAACCATGAAGCCTAATGTCCAAAAAGGTCCTCGAATTACTAGGATTGGCCATAGGTAAGATTCAGATGAATCACAAATGAACAACGGGTTACAATGGGCAGAAATGGGACAATGAAACCCTTGCCATGTAACACATAGTGGAAGACCATAAATGGTTTATAGAACCATAGGTCCTCAAGATTAAAATAATTGGTCAATCAAGGAATTGGGAGGCACCAAGGGCATGAACCCGTCTTAACGGGTCAACTGGGTTAGTAAATCATAAACAATAGAAAATGGAGATTTTGCAACCCAACAACTAATATGAATGTCAATTTGTATGATTATGTGAACCGCGTCCGAAGACCTTAACAAAATAATACTATAGCTACACAGACCTTAGTGAACATGATAACTAGACGGTAAAGCTTGTTGGGTAATATAACGATTTATCAATTTTAACGCGAGTACGCAGCGGAAAGAATCCTATGAATTAATCTAACTAACCGGATGAATACGTGTACCTTTTTAGCTCGGCAAGACTTGATCTTCTTAGAGGATTTAAAGCAAATCCCTCTACGTTTGCACACACGACACACCGATGTAGGTATGCTAGTACTCGATCACGAACACCTTCACACGAGTTGGCCTTGGTCGAACCACACAAGAACCGAAACCCTATGGTTCGGTTTCTTTGGCCGTAAACGAGAAGAGAAAGAGAGAGAGTTTTAGGGTTTGGACTTTTATCAGATAAATCCAGCAAC
Organism: Deinandra increscens subsp. villosa; assembly: GCA_039602395.1. Taxonomy (NCBI): domain Eukaryota; kingdom Viridiplantae; phylum Streptophyta; class Magnoliopsida; order Asterales; family Asteraceae; genus Deinandra; species Deinandra increscens. Next base: position 212,081 of record JBCNJP010000141.1, read on the forward strand.
TAAACCTTAAACCCCTGAGGATCTATTTATAGGTTTAAAAGACTTGATAACCAAGTTAGGGATTGTGATAATCCCTTAACCGAATTCGGCCTAAAGGGCTTATCACAAAGCATCTCCCATTTGTAATCCAATTACAACTCTTTCTTATTACAACTAACACCCCTCTGTTAACAATTAACTGTTAGTTTTTAACGAAACCTCGTTAAATGTTCGTGATAAATATTAATTAACTAATTAATTAATACTAATACATTAGTGTCGAGACGTGTGACCCCGTAGGCTTAAATACTTTCCAGACATACGTTTACTATTACATGATCATATCCCTACAAAGCTAACCAAATTTATGTGTCATGATGATTGGACACCATAAACATGATTGTATGGAGGTGTCGCAGAATGAAACTTGAGTAAATTGAAGCCTTAAAGGCAGAGGACCCCTTAACGGGTCAAACGGGTTGGTTAAACCCCATTATACAAGTAAGAATTGTTACATATTGCTTGCTTTAGTCCATAAATGGACCTTTGAAGCTTGCATACTTGGTTGGGATGTTTTGGATCAATGAACCCTTCAGGTTGATCCATATAGACTTCTTCATCTAAGTAACCATTTAAGAAGGCAGTCTTAACATCCATTTGCCATATCTCAAAGTCACAGTACGCTGCTATGGCTAAGAGAATCCTAATAGCTCTAATGTCTGCTACTGGTGAAAAGGTCTCATCATAGTCAACGCCAAAACGTTGAGTATAACCTTTCGCCACGAGACGAGCTTTATAGGTGTGTACATTTCCATCCATATCGGTCTTCTTCTTGAAGAGCCATTTACTCCCAACGGTTCTTGCGTTAGGAGGAAGATCAACCAGGGTCCAAACGTGGTTATCTTGCATGGATTGCATTTCCACGTTCGCTGCTTCAAGCCATTTGTCAGATTCCGGATCTGATAATGCAGCTTTGAAGTTCGGAGGCTCATTGAGATCTCCTGATACGTTATCCTCGGATTCGACTAGACCAATCCATCTATCCGGTTCATGTACGACCCTTTCGGATCTACGAAGTGGAATCGCAACATCATCGACTTGAGGTTCATCACTTTGAACATTTTCCCCCCCAAGTTGATGATTGCTAGTTGTTTCAGAAGGTGACACATCTTCTAGTAGTTCTACAATTCTCCCACTGTTCTCTTGAGCTATAAAATTCTTTTCAAAGAATTCAGCATATCGAGCAACACGAACAGTGTTTTCGGAAGGATTATAGAAGTAGTAACCCATTGTTTCCTTTGGGTATCCCACGAAGATGCACTTAGTAGTTCTGGGTTGTAGTTTGTCAGGCGTATCGCGCTTCACAAGTGCCTCACATCCCCAGACTCTTAAGTAAGACAACACAGGGACTTCTCCATGCCATAATTGATATGGTGTCTTTTCAACCTTCTTGGTTGGAACCATATTTAGAATGCGTACAGCGGTTTCTAGAGCAAAATCCCAAAATGATAATGGGAGAGTTGTAAGGTTCATCATCGACCTCACCATCTCTAGTAAGGTTCGATTCCTCCTCTCAGACACTCCATTATGCTGAGGTGTGTAAGGAGGGGTAAGCTGTTGGACAATTCCACATGCTTTAAGATAATCCTTGAACTCTTGGCTTAAGTATTCTCCACCACGATCCGATCGAAGGATCTTGATGGTCTTTCTGAGTTGATTTTCTACTTCGGTTTTGAACTCTTTGAATGTTTCGAATACCTCATGTTTATGTTTAAGCAAGTAAACATAACCATAACGGCTGAAATCATCCGTGAAAGTTACGAAGTAGCTAGCACCTTTTCTTGACACATGTCTAAATGGGCCACAAACATCAGTATGGATGAGTCCAAGTAGTTCTTTAGCCCTTTGCGGCTTGTTCGGAAAGGGTTTTCTTGTCATCTTTCCTGAGATACAGGAAACGCATTTTTCAAATGATTCATCATTTGATTGTAAGATCCCTTCACGTTGAAGTCTTTCAATGCGATTTTTGCCAACATGGGCAAGACGACAGTGCCAAAGATAGGTAGAGTCCAAACTAGTTTTGGCTCGTTTGCTAACGGTGAACATTGAATTATTTGAGTCAAAACCACGCATATCAATTTCATAAATACCATCACAAGGAATAGCATCAAAATAATGAACATTATTTTTAGAAACTGAAATACCGATATTATTAAATTCATTAATAAATCCTTGGTTTTTCAACAAAGAAACTGAAATAACACCTCTAGTGATAGAAGGTGCATAATGACAATTGTCTAACACAATAATTAACCCAGAAGGCAGAATTAAATGAAATTCTCCTATAGCTTCCACTGCTGCTGGAAAACCATTTCCCACGTACAGCTGCAAAGCTCCAGGCTTCAGTTTCCTCCTCTTTCTAAGACCCTGTAACGAATTACAGATGTGAGTTCCACAGCCGGTGTCATACACCCATGAATCACACTTAGAAAAGGAAAATAATTCAATTGTGAAGATACCTGATGTACTAGCTCCGCTAGTATTCTTTCTCTTCTTCATCAACTCAGCTAGATAGGTAGGACAGTTCCTCTTCCAGTGTCCAACTTCACCACAATGGTGACAGATCTGGTCCTTAGCCGGATGCTCTTTAAGGGCTGGAGGGGTTTGCTTGGCTTTAGGGATATGGGCAACAGCCTTGCCTTTACCCTTGCCATCAATCTTGCCCTTCCCCTTTTGCGGTCGTTTAGCCTTTTGGATCTTACCCCCTTTGATCATGAGAACTTGGGGTGTTTCAGTGGCCTTTTTAGGAATCGTTTTTTCATACTCGACAAGCATAGCATGAAGCTCAGGTATAGTCTTAGTCATACTATGCATGTTGTAGTTGCGCACAAAACCCTCAAAATCCTTCGTAAGAGATTTGAGGATCATGCCAACAGCAACAGCCCGATTATACCCATAATTGAGCGATTCCAGTTTGTCAAAGTAGCTCTTCATCTTGAGCACATGACTACTGACCGATTTACCAGTTTCAAGCTTCAAGTCATGGAGTTCCACAACTAGGTCGAACAATTCGACACCAGCTTGCTTTTCATACATCTTCTTTAGCTCTTTGATCATATCACAAGGTGTATGAAACTCGTATTGCTTCTGAAGATCAGGAGTCATACTCGAGATCATCATGCAAGCAACCTCGTCGTATCTGCTATACTCTGCATTGTAGAACGCTTTCTCTTCAGCAGAAGCATCAGCAGCTGGCTCGGTCGGCCAATGATGTTCAAGGACATCAGTTCTCCGTTCAACTCGAAGGACAATCCTTAGTTGACGGTACCAGTCATTGAAGTTAGATCCATTCAGCTTTTCTCTTTCAAACATTTGACGAAAAGCATGACCAACATTGTTTTGAGTGGGGTTTGTCGCCATCTACAAAACAGATTAAGTTCAAAAATCAGTATTTTCGATAATTAATTCCTTAATAAATTTAATTACCCAATGTTTAAACACTTTAAACAATTAAGCTTATTAAGGCTAGGATCCAATTGACCTGCCATCATTTCATCAGTTGATCTGCTAGAAATGATGCATTCAACAGGTAAGTGACGATCAATAATTGTATTCCAAATACAATTCCTAGATTTTATGGGACCTACAACTTGCACCAAGTGATTTGTAGTCATGTTTCATCCCATCTTTTGCCACGGGCCAAGGGTCTCACCGCCTGGCTCGCTTTAAGTCGTCCAACCAAGAACGCACAAATTGTCCACCATTGTGTACCAATGAGTGGGAATTTGCCATGCGAATATCATTTTACCATTGTGTACCAATGAGTAAGATGACATCCTCAAGTGTCCTTTCAAGGTGGGTGGCAAAGACTTAAGTTTGGTTTGGGTCAAAACAATTTTGATGTGTGATCAAAAAGGTTATGTGTGAAGATTCATGCATATCTTCACCACATTAATGTGTTTATAAAATTCTTAGTTTGTCTTTCAAAACAAAAGAGCTCGGTAGCTCCATTCGCAACACACAAAGAAGCGTAGGGGTGAGGTTTGCAACTTTTGCAATTAAAAACCTACCCACTTTAGGGAAGCATGGCGACCCGACTTATACCTCTCTTAGAGTGTGTTCGAATGGGTGAGCCGGTGTTTCTTTTGAATTTTAAGACACAAATTTTATTTTATAAACAAAATCATATTTCAATAGTTATTAAACAAATTTCGATTTTCATAAAACAAATTTGCAATAAAACCTTTTATTATGTCACAATTATCACAAATAATCACATAATCTTAGGGTTTCTAATTATCTAACATAATTTTAATTTATTACATCTCTTGATATAAGTAATAACCATGAACGATTTGCATGAAACTTCATGGTTTTTACTTCCTTTTAACATTTAAATAAGGTACAACAAATAAAAACTTGGGTTCATAATTTTTATTAGATCACAGGAAACGTATTTTAGATCTAAATATAAGGGTTTACGATTTTTCAAGAGGTTCTCGATCCATATATATATGATTTCGATCGGAATGAGTGTTTCCGATCGTAAACGAAGGTTTACGATTTGCATCATATGTCATAAACACAGTTTACGATCGGAAACATAGGTTTTCCGATCGTAAACAGCCGCCTACCACAAGTTTACGATTTTGCATCAATATGGGTCGTAAACATAGGTTCACGATCGTAAACCCAGGGTTCCCGATCGTGAACATCCGCCGACTTCAAGTTTACGATTTTGCATCATGTGGGTCATAAACACAGGTTCACGATCGTGAACACAGGGTTCCCGATCGTGAACAGCCGGTGAAACATTAACCATTAACGATCGATTTTTGTGGTTTGCGATTTTTTTACCAATTTTGCGAAATCCGATTTTTCCAATTGTAAAATCGATTTAAGTGGATCGAAAAGCTAGAATCTAGATTACCCCCTTTCAAGTTTTTATTCCGGTAATTAGTTAAAACATAGGTGGCTCGTGATACCACTGTTGGGTAATATAACGATTTATCAATTTTAACGCGAGTACGCAGCGGAAAGAATCCTATGAATTAATCTAACTAACCGGATGAATACGTGTACCTTTTTAGCTCGGCAAGACTTGATCTTCTTAGAGGATTTAAAGCAAATCCCTCTACGTTTGCACACACGACACACCGATGTAGGTATGCTAGTACTCGATCACGAACACCTTCACACGAGTTGGCCTTGGTCGAACCACACAAGAACCGAAACCCTATGGTTCGGTTTCTTTGGCCGTAAACGAGAAGAGAAAGAGAGAGAGTTTTAGGGTTTGGACTTTTATCAGATAAATCCAGCAACTAAACCTTAAACCCCTGAGGATCTATTTATAGGTTTAAAAGACTTGATAACCAAGTTAGGGATTGTGATAATCCCTTAACCGAATTCGGCCTAAAGGGCTTATCACAAAGCATCTCCCATTTGTAATCCAATTACAACTCTTTCTAATTACAACTAACACCCCTCTGTTAACAATTAACTGTTAGTTTTTAACGAAACCTCGTTAAATGTTCGTGATAAATATTAATTAACTAATTAATTAATACTAATACATTAGTGTCGAGACGTGTGACCCCGTAGGCTTAAATACTTTCCAGACATACGTTTACTATTACATGATCATATCCCTACAAAGCTAACCAAATTTATGTGTCATGATGATTGGACACCATAAACATGATTGTATGGAGGTGTCACAGAATGAAACTTGAGTAAATTGAAGCCTTAAAGGCAGAGGACCCCTTAACGGGTCAAACGGGTTGGTTAAACCCATTATACAAGTAAGAATTGTTACATATTGCTTACCGGTTGTTGTTGTATAAAATAACATGAGTTTAGGTGTTTTGAAGGCTTATGAGGCAAGATCAAAGTCCCTAAATGGCTTAAAAGCGAGCTGGAAGGAAACATGGGAAAATAAGCCAATATTTGGCTAAGTATAGATTTGGCAGAAATTAGCCAAATCCCTGAAAATGCGGCTCCAAGCGTATCGCTTGGAGCATGACAATCTGTAGGCGATACGCCTAGATTTCCAAGCGTATCGCTTGGAAAGAGACAAGTTTTAGGCGATACGCCTAGAAACCGTTTTCTGAATTTATTTGTTATTTCTCAATGTTAATGTTGTTTACACATGTTCAGGCAATAGAAACTCACTATTGAAAGTGAGTGAATTGCAGGTAAGGGGAAAGCTTAGCAGGAGCTCATCAAGTCATAGAAAAACCGATCACGTCAAGAATGAACGATCCGTCATGTATTTTGGTGAAAATAACTTATGTAGTAAGTCAATGATCACTCTTGGATATCAAAAACTGCTAAGGGTATATTTTGTAAATGTAATCCCAATTGTTGGGTTAATGGTTGTCAAACTATGTATTTTTAACAAAAACATTATGTGACCGATTTTTAATGTTATAAAGTTCAAATTTGGCATCAAATTGTTTACGGGTGTTACAGATTCGTGTGTAAGTGTGTGTGTTGACCAGCATATATTGAGATAATGATTTGAAATAGGCAAAACTAAGAAGCAATTAACAGACATTTAGAGCATATAGGCATACTATGCATGAAGCACTCATGCGGACACCTAAGGCATAAGTCTAGGTCAAGCTGGTCCTAATAACCTAGATCCCTATAGTCATGGCTCTGATAACAATCAGTCACACCTCAATCGATGGCGGAATATGTTAGGGGTGCGATGATTGTCCAGATGCACAAAACACTAATTTAGGTTGCCATATTCTTAATTAAACCCACTTCATAAGCGATAAATAAAATCATAGATCCACATAATTCAAAGTTAAACATTCATAACAATAATCATAAAGAGTCTCGATTTATTTAATAAGGTCGACTAAGGTGTCACACCCCAACCGACGACGGAATTTGTCGGGGCGTGAAGATTGTCCAGAAGCACACAACACTAAATTTAGGTTGCGATATTCATAAAAGTTACCCATTTCATAGCAAATGAACAATGTACAATCCAAGTCATAACATATGATAGTCAAACACATAACATAAACTAAGCATGAGAGTTTATTATTTAATTGAGTCTCTCTAAAGCCGATGCAATCCTATGGTGATGATATCCAAGTCAAACTGCATTACATGCAACATGTTATAAACAAAGTCAACTAAAATAGTTGGTGAGAATTCATAGGTTTAGTGAATACGCTTAAAAGCATGCGTACGAGTTTAATAAAATGATAATTGATATAATGATAATTGGTAAAATGATAATTGATAAAATGATAAGTTAACGTAATCCAACCCTTGACAATTAGGCTTTCAATCACAAGGCGCCACACGCGAGGCATGCCAAGTGGGCTTGTCAGGCCAATAGATCTATTATCGTAACCCCAACATGATTAATGTTAATAATTACATTCATCGTTCAATCGTTCATCGTTCCATAGTTCAATCGTTCATCTTTCATCGTTCAATCAAACAATTAAAATAATCATACAAGTTTCAAGTAATCATCGAACATAGAATTCTCATGTGAAAATAGAATTTGATAAATGATACATGTTGCACTCCCAAAACATTTAAGTAAAAAGGGGCTATGAAACTCACATGATAGCGAAAAGAGTCAAGAATAGAACCGAAGAATAGCGGCGCGAATCAAACTCGAAGATCACCTTTACGATCGAACGTGATAGAGAGAATACCGATAAATAGATAAATAAATAATAAGTATTCGAACGAATAAAAACGTGCGTCTAGCCATGCACGACGGACTCGATCGGATATGCGACTCGTTGGTGAAGTATTTAAGTAATGATATGAGAATATAAATAATCAAGTGGTCAAACCCAAATCTAGGTTAAACACTTAGCAAATAATTATTTATTTAAATAAAAACCTTACGACGTCTCAAAACTTGATTATTTTCTATAAAATCAATCGAGCCATATTTAGACCTCAAAAATTAATTTAGGGCTGATCTAAACATATATATACACCAAATAAAATTTCAAAACATAACTCCAATGTTAACCCAACGATTTACTTAAAATGATTTATTTTTAGTTCAAAAAATACTAGTTAATCTAATAATAATTAAACAACCAATATCTCATTCTTAACATGGCATAACCCTATGTCTAGGTCCAAAATCATATTCCATACAAGAATCAATACTCTAGTTTAACATTATCATCATCTAATTAAGAACTATTTAAGATCTAGTCATGAGAGATCAAGAAAAACACATAAAAATCATCTTTTTTTCTTAAAAAAATTTAGATCTATAAACAAGCTAGTGGTATCTTCATCCCAAACCCTAGATCTACCATCAAGATCGTATCCATATCAAGATCCAACAAAGATGTTTGTGTAAAACCTAGATCTATGAAGATCTATGGAAGAAAAATAATAAAAGGTGGACTTTTTAACATAAAAACCAAGTTTTTACTTCAAGAATACAAGATCTATCAAGTATGAGGTTTTCTCATGATAAAATATGTATAAAAATAAAGTATTTTCCAGCCATAATCTAGATCTAACAAGATCTAACAAGATCTAACATGTTTTTAACAAAAAACGTCATGAAAATTTATAAAAACCTCTAAAAATCCATCCTTTTTGTACAAAATCACTAGATTTAGCCTTGTAATGCAAGATCTAGGTTTAGAACCACATAAAAATTGGATCTTGATGATGGGGGATGAGAGATCCAAGAAGATGAAGGTTCGGTTTGAGAACTCTAACATTTTTGATGAAAAAACCGACACGAAAAAGGCTTGAAATTGCTAAACTTTGAGCTCCAAAACCTCAAAGATCTTGATCCTCTCTCTCTAGCCTTTTTAGGAGTTTTTTTTTTGGTGATTAGGAGGTGAAATATGGAGGCTAGAATGAGAATAAGAAGTTAAATACTCAAAAAATAGGGCTGAAAACGTGGTTTTCCGTATTTGCCCATTCGCGAGTGTCGTGTGTATTGTTTTCGCTCTATTTTCTTCGTTCTAGCTCCAATTTGACCCCCGTTTGTTCCTATATTCCTCATTTTAAGCCCTCTACCACACTAACCACATTTAATCCACTCAAATTGATATAAAATATGCCTCATAACGATTAATGGTTGATAAAATATCATACAAAAATGCATTTTTGGTCGGTTTTGTCGTTTTTATCACTTTTTAGCAAATCACTAACGTTTTACGATCCGATCAAGTGTGTGATGACTCATAACATTGTAAGTGATCATATGAATCATAAACATGATAAAATTGATATACGAAACTCAAAAATGTGATCTCCCGGTTAAAATCGAACTCGCGCGGGATTTACTGAACTTTCACCGTTTTCGTTCTAGACCTTGAATTCACACCAACCTTCACTTGTATTTACTTGTGTGTGTAACTAGTATTACACACAAGGGTCATACATGTTCAGATTGATCAAATTCCCGGTTGAACGTAGTTCAGCAACGTGTTCACATAAAATTCGAAATAGAGGCAAATCGAACATTAAATCGATTGATAAACATGATAATGGATCCAATAACATAAAATTAGGTAAATAAACATCAAAATCGATCAATACCCATATATTTGATTATCAATCATTGAATCGGGTCCCAATACGGATAAAATCGGACAATCGGAAAACCCGAAATGTTACATAAGGCCCATGCAATCCTATGATGACGATAATCAACACGATCAAACAACAACACCCGCAACATGCGTAACATACGAGTAAACTACCAGAGTTAGTGAGTAAACATAGGTTTGTAAACATTTACATAGTTTAAATATAAGTGATTCATGAAACTAGTGTTTTGTCCAGTCGTGTTTAACAGGTCATAAGTGATGTGCACCAAACCTAGACAAGTAAGGGAGCAATCACCCCACGCCAAATACCAGACATGTCATGTGGGTTGTCAGCCAATAGATCTATCATTGTTGTCACGGCTCGATGGTTAATGGTACACATGCAATAGCGAATATCCACCATAAAATCCAACCAAGTTACACACAATAGAATTCACATATATTTTAACATTGAATCGCATTATAGTTTGTATAATATAGAGTTTAGAATGTTGAATAATACCACATGTTGCACCCTAAAACATAAAAGGAAAAGAGGCTATGAATACCCACATGATGAATGGAGTCGAGATGTGAAAATACTAGGGATAGCGAGGTGAGAATCAAATCCGGAGATCACCTTGACGATTGATCGAGACGGAGCCAAAAAGAAATATACATAAGTAAAAATAACAATTTTGACTTGATACGACACAACACGACGTAACCCACTCACGACCCGTCGGTGGTTTGCTCAAGTGATAACGTACGGTTATTTATGGGTTCAATCCTAAATCTAAGGTCCAGATTATAGAAATTTAATTTTATCATAAAGCCAACATAGGTCAAACTAACTACCAAGTATTAGAATATATCATTCCAACAAGTTTAACCCTGGATCTATCATGGAAATCCTAGATTTAAACATATTACATCATGGAATCAATAGATCTAGGTCATACATGGCATGGATCTAGTCATGTGTAAGCCATTTATGGCATGGATACATACATATCTAAGCATACATGATGGCATGGATCTATACACATCTAAGCATACATGACATGGATCTATACATTTCATGGCAAAAACATCTAAACTTGATGATTAGAAACATAGATATAGCCCTAAATGTCATTCACGATATAGATCTAGTCATAAAAATAAAACCTTGATGATCAAAACACATAAATCTAGCCCTAGTTAGCCTGCATGATGTGGATCCCAACATTTAGAAACATAAAAATCAAAACTTGATAAGCAATACACATAGATATAACCCTAATTAGCATGCATGATGTAGATCTAACCATTTAAAAGCATAAAAATAAAATCTTAATGCTCAATTTCATAAATCTAACCCTAGATAGCATGCATGATGTAGATCTGA
>JBCNJP010000142.1:0-24559 GCA_039602395.1 Deinandra increscens subsp. villosa
ACCCTAGGAAGGTTATGGAATCCTAATCATCTCCTAATTCGTGAGGATTGGTTCTAATTGAATGTATTCCAATTTTCTTCAAACTTGGCTTATCTCCTTTTTGTTCTAATTCAAACCCTAGACGCCTCTTCTTGTATAAATACCATCATAACTCGTTCCTAGAACCTTTGTTCATCGTTTACCACCTCTCAACTTTATCCTAGAGGCTCTCGATCACGTTTCAAAAAGTCAACGGCCTACTGTTTGACCATCTGATTTCTCAACCATCTGCACAGTTTCTCGGGTAAGTTCCTTCATATAAAGTGTTTGTTTTATCATTATCTTCAAGTCCCTACTCTTCATTTCTATTCATTGTGGGTTAATAAAAAGTCAACTCGGCGTTCTTCGCATATAATTGGGAAAATCAAATTAAACTAAATTAAACGCTATGTTAATGTTTTCTTATGATCTAAATCTGTTTTACAATACATCGTGGTGATTTGGGAACAACAAAACCTAATTCTAACAATAAATTTTGGATCTTTGGTTATAAACTCAATAAATTAGGACTTTTTATGACTAATCTTCAATTAATTATTTTGGTAATGATATTCAATGATCGAATATGTTCTAGACTTTTGTTTAATCATACATATATGACATGAACCATAATCTTGGTCACATATGCGATTTTATAAGGTTATTACTATTTTTGTAGTTTATGAAAGTTTAGGGTGGATTTTGTAAATATGCCAAACTTGCTATATCTTCATTTTTGCACCTTATAGTTTAACAAAATACATAGTAAACCTTGTAGTTTAGGTTTTTTCATATCTGGAACCTAAGTTTTAGTTTTTACATATAAGACCCTAAACATTAGGATGTTTTATTATAAATAGTAAAATGTCCAGAATAGGTTATTAAAAAGAAAAGATACGTTTTCGTGTTGGTATTTGAAACGTATTGGGCGTGTACTAACTGGAAGGGTGAACGCACGGGTAGTCAGGGTCTCTGTCAAGGATAAGTGTTCGCATAAATCTCATAGTTAGACGTGGATGGGACGCCCTGACGACAATATTCTAACCTATAGGCCAAAACATGTTTGAAACGTCTAAAGTGCCAATATAATTAAATTAAGTATCTTTAAACAATAAGTATAACTTTTTTCAGTTCCTTAAGAACATAATCCTTAGTTTTCTTGTGTCTAATATTCACTAATGAGAGATTTACAAGTGCATTTTATTTTATATTAATCATCCCCTATATACATAGAGTTTTGTATAAAATGTAGTGCTTTAATCGGGTTTTGATTATTCGTGTGTTGAGACGGAAATGAATTTAAATGTTATAATTAAGTTATGTCTGAATCATAAGACGTTAAGTGGAGTCGAGTGCCATAACTATATTTATAAATATTAGTCATGTTGGAAGATTATTGTGAGAAGTTTAATTTGGATAAGAATGATAAGAAGGAATCATAGCCATTAGATCTTAAGTTAAATGAAGATCTATGGCCCAAAATTTTCTTGCATAGAATTCGAGAGAAAAAACTAAAGAAAACAATAGATAGAAGTGTATTTTTGACTTTTTATCAAATTCCCTCATTTTTAAACCTTCATAACTCTTAGATACGACATTATTTTAAAAGTTGTGTTTGAATAATAAAACGCGTACAGTTTTGCTATATATAAAATTAATTTACTGTTTCGATTGTATCAAAATGTTCAGATCATTGTGTCATTGTGTCAAAATGTTTAGATCATTGTGTCATATTGTGTCAAAAATGTTCAGATCATTGTCATATTGTGTCAAAAATGTTCAGATCATTGTGTCATATTGTGTCAAAATGTTCAGATCATTGTTTAATATGGTGTCAAAAACCGAAAGAGTATTTAATTTTATATATAGCAACACTATATATACTTTGACACGACGACACAATGACACAATGATCCGATTTTTTTGACACAATGACACAATGATCTAAACATTATGTCAAAAATCGAAAGGGTAATTTTTTTTTATATAGTAACACTATACGCGTTTTAAAGATAAAAAGATGCTCGTTTTTATAGTGTAATTTTTTTTTTAATAATGTCCTATGTGAAAGTTATGAATGTTTAAAAAATTTTGAGAACTAGATAAAAAGTCAACAAAAGTGACTAAGACTAAAATACCCCTCTTTTCTTTTTTATCAGATCAAGATCCAATTATTAAAATTTCCTTTTATCCTTCTTACACAAAACAAATTTCTCATTTAAACTTCTCCTTTTAATTAATAAATAAAGTAGTAGATTAGGAAAAACATGAAATGCATATTCTATGTATTTTGTCATAATGCAGGTCAATGAACAAAGAATTAAAGGCGGTGCTTGGTGAGAATATAAAGGTCACGTGGCATGATGAATAAAAGGGAAGGAAGAAATTCAAATGGAGCTCACGTGCTCTGCATACGGTTCTAATTAAATTGTATGGGCTAAAGCGTGAACGCAAAGTCACCAAAACGTGTGAACGCCCAGGGAGATTCAAGACGATGAGCGTTACTTCGTGCGCCTAATGTCGGCAAAAATACGAATTCTTCTATTCTGTACGTATTTAAACAATGTTTAGGGTTTTTTTGAGACTTAATCATTCCCATTTGTTTTTTGGAAGCTAGAGACGAATTTTAATGTTTTCTTTTTATCTTATTTATGTTCTTGATCAAGTTATTGTACGGCTAAAGCCACTTTTGAGTATCCCGGGTGAATGGTTTGTTATTTTATTACTTATTCATGTTCTTGACTATGAATTGTTCTAGTTTTCTTGCAACTGTGGAGCATCCGCATGCCAATTTCATTTAATTAACTGGTAGTCTAGTTTGAGTGTGGTAAACCATCATATCTCAGGATGCCTTGCTCCAGGGATTAAGCGGCATGCATAAGTGTTAGGTTATTAGGTTGAATAGGCAATATTGTCTATGTAGTATTCTTAGTTAGGTAATTAAATTAATGTGATAGGTAGAAAACCCGGATCCTTGGGTAATCAATTTCTCATAATTACTGTTTTCTAATCAAAAGCAATTATTTATTATAATTGAATTCAACCACAATCAAAACAAGATTAATGACAAGCTTCATAATTTAGGGTAATTTTAGGTTAAAATAATTTGTTAGCATAACTTAGGATAGTGGCACTATTCTAGGTTATTAATTAGGTCCAATTAGTTTATTTACTAAATCAAGATTAACCACTTAGTTCCCCTGGATTGACACCCTACTTATCGTAGCTATAGGTTATTTAGGTATTTGAGCTGTTGGACGACAAGCTGTTATCATTTATTAAGTGGGTTAATCATTTCATTAGGATGATCTTGGATTGCCCACTACTAGAAACAAGGTCTTTCTTGACGCGTGAACGATGACACGCACTACTTTCTGACGTGCAAAAATGCGTGTCATTAAAAGTCTGTCATATATTGTAAAATATAAGAGTAGATGACGCGCAATTTTAGCATTATAAAATTTTTGTGATAAAAAAATTTAAAAAACATGGAGTACAAATAGAATGGTAAAGTAGGGTTTTGTATATTGAATAAAGAGGAGAACAAGGGAATATAAATAGAGAACATAAATACAATTAGAACCTCTAACAAGGACTAATGACAACCCTAGCTTAAACCCATACGGGTATATAAATATATCGCTAATACGCCCCCGCAAGCTGAGGCCGGGGAACGACCTGCAGCTTGGATCGTAACAAGGTAAACCGGTCCGCAGGAAGAGGCTTGGTGAAGATATCTGCAACTTGATCACCGGTAGAAATAAAGCGAACATGTAGACCCCCCTTAGCAACCTTCTCCCGAACAAAATGGTAGTCAATCTCGACATGCTTGGTACGCGCATGAAAGACCGGATTGGAGGAGAGATAGGTTGCTCCGAGATTGTCACACCAAAGGACCGGCGGAGTAGAAGAGACCAAACCGAGCTCACGCATAAGTGACTCAAGCCACATAATTTCAACCACAGCATCACCAATAGCCTTATATTCCGATTCTGTAGAGGACCGAGAAACCGTTTTCTGTTTACGTGCCATCCACGAGACAAGATTACAACCCAAATAAATAGCAAAACCACCTGTAGAGCGCCTATCAACTGGGCAGCCGGCCCAGTCAGCATCAGAGAATGCAGCAAGATGATTCCAGGAAACATCGGTGAACGTATGAAGAGTGGTGCTCGAGTCATGCCGAATAAGTAAACCAAAGTGAGCAGTACCCTGAAGATAGCGAAGAATGCGCTTGACAGCACTCCAGTGTTGTTCAGTAGGAGAATGCATAAACTGGCATACCCGATTAACGGCAAAAGTAATGTCCGGTCTAGATAGAGTAGCATACTGCAGAGCACCAACAATCTGACGATATTTACCTGGATCCGAAAAAGGCTTACTGTCATCAGCAGTGAGAACCGTAGAGCTGCTCATAGGAGTCGGGACGGGCTTAGCGGAAGAGAGACCGGCTCGTTCTAAAACTTCAAGTAAATACTTCTGCTGTGACAGGATAATATCTTTGTCCCGATGGATAATCTCAAGACCCAAAAAATAATCAAGATCGCCCATGTCTTTTAAAGCAAGTTCAGAGCTGAGAGCCGAAATAACATATTGAATAGCAGCGGGATGATTACCTGTAATGATGATGTCGTCAACATAAACCAAGAGATACAAAACCGTGGTCTTATGACGATAAATAAACAGTGAGGGGTCGGTGTTGGATCCACGAAAACCCAATCGGTGCAAAGCGGCCGAAAACCGAATAAACCATGCTCGGGGTGCCTGCTTTAGACCATACAAAGACTTATGTAACTTGCAAACATAATCAGGTTTGGTAGAATCAACAAACCCTTGTGGTTGCTTTAAATAAATGGTCTCATCAAGTTGTCCATGGAGAAAAGCATTCTGAACATCCAATTGCCGAAGAGGCCACTGGCGAGAAACGGCCAATGATAAAACAACCCGAATGGTCGTGGCTTTAACAACCGGACTAAAAGTTTCTTTGTAATCAACATCCGCAGTCTTCGTGAACCCCTTGGCAACTAACCGAGCTTTGTACCTGATAGGAACACCGGTTTTATCTTTCTTGATCCTGTAAACCCACCTGCAATCAACGATATTAGCCCCGGGTACCGGGAGAACCAAAGACCAAGTTCCATTACTAACAAGAGCGGAAAACTCCTCGACCATAGCACGTCTACATTCAATATGTTTGTTGGCAACGGTGAAGGTAAGAGGCTCGGTGGTGGGTGGAGGTAAGGTGGAGGTGTCGTTTTCGGTGGTGGAAACGAAGGCGGAAGGATCGTAGCGATCGGTCCGTTTAGGGTTAGGCCGAAGGTGTGAAGGACGGGATCGGGGTGGCTGGGATGTGTCAGGCACGTTAGGAGCCGATTGGACATTGGGCTCGGCGGGAGCCGAGGCAGACAATGGTGGGTCGGACGGAGCAGGGGGCTGCTGTTCGGTCGAAGCCGATGTGAAAGGGGCCCCCGCGGATGAGGAAGGAGGAGTTTCCTCTTGG
Organism: Deinandra increscens subsp. villosa; assembly: GCA_039602395.1. Taxonomy (NCBI): domain Eukaryota; kingdom Viridiplantae; phylum Streptophyta; class Magnoliopsida; order Asterales; family Asteraceae; genus Deinandra; species Deinandra increscens. Next base: position 5,519 of record JBCNJP010000142.1, read on the forward strand.
AAAAGAAAGGATGGAACGGTATGCTCGGGAACCGGGGACTCGGATGTGGATGATGGTGATTTAGGGTGAAACGGGAAGATGGATTCATTGAAACGAACATGTCTAACGATATAGATACGATCAAAGGAAGGATCGAAGCAACGATAGCCGTGATGAACGGGGCTATAACCGAGAAAGATGCACTCGGAAGACCGGAAATCCATCTTATGAGGATGATAAGGTCGTAAGTAAGGAAAACATTGGCACCCGAAGACCTTAAGAAAGTTGAAATCAGGAGAACGATTGAAAACACGCTCAAACGGTGACGTCAAGGAGGTGGAGGTGGAAGGCATGCGGTTAATGAGATAAACGGCAGTATCGAAGGCATAATGCCAAAATCGTTGTGGGATAGAAGATTGGGCAAGAAGAGAGAGTCCTGTTTCGACGACATGTCGATGTCGTCGTTCAACGGTGCCGTTTTGCTCACTTGTGTGAGGACAAGACCGCCAATGAATAATGCCAATGGAGGAAAAATATGTGGAAAGATTACGAAATTCCCCACCCCATTCAGTTTGAACAGTTTTAACCTTTGTATTGAATTGACGTTCAACCATAAGAACAAATTGTTTAAAAAGAGAGTAAACATCAGATTTTTGTTTCAAATGATAAATCCACATGTATTTGGTATGATGATCAACACAAAGCATAAAATACTTATCACCATCAAACGACAAGCAAGGAGCAGGACCCCAAACATCACAATATATCAAATCCAAAATATTATTACTACGAAAATTAGAACTTTTCAAAGGAAGTTTGCAGGATTTTCCCAATTGACAAGAAGAACAAATATCTGTAAAAGATTTATCAGAAACAGGAAGCAAATAACGAGATAACATATATTGTAGAATGCGAGAATGTGGATGCCCTAAACGTTGATGCCAGACAGACGCGGGAGCACGTGTGGCAGAAAAGACAGTCTTCGGGATTTGATGAAATTTAGGAAGGACCAAGGAGTACAAGCCATCTTTACTTGGACCCATGAGTAGGATAGTGCGTGTAGATATTGTGACACCCGAGAATTTCAAGGTTAACTTCCGTTAGACAAATCCGTTAGTTACGTTATAAGTATTGACTTAGGTAACTAATGCATAACTAGGCCGAATATGTCCACGACCTTTGGTTGATCACCAAACCCGCCCATATGTGTTATGTGTTCATCATTGATTGTCTTTATGTGCAATGTGATTTAAATACATGACTTATTATTGTGAATAGCATGATTAATTGCAAATACTTGATTATGTGAAAATTGCCTAAATTTGGTAGTCAGCGAAACTACCAGGCGAAACTACAGATTCGCCCGGTAACAGGCTAGACTGATCAATGTAACCGAGACCAGAGCTAGTTTCGCCTGGCTAGCGAAACTGCCAGCGAAACTAGCCCCTGATATAAATAAACTTAATAAACCCTAGTTTCTCCATTTGCCTCATTTCACAACCAACACACACTCTTTTTCTCCTGGAGATTCTGGTCAGCTAAGAAATCATCAAGAATCATCATCTCAACCTTGAGACAACACCCGTTGGATCCTAGATCAAATCGTGAGTCTCCAAAAACCTTCCTTTATGTGTTTTCTTTGTGTTTTCTTAAAAAGTATGCTCAAACCTTCATGATATTGCTTGATCTCTTAACATGTTGCTTCAGGATGCTAGTTTTACCATAAAGTCAGAAACTTTACGTTTAAAAACATACCATGATGATGATTTGTGCAAAATAGGTCATTTTAGGGTTTTGAACCCATTTTAGAGATTTGATGGTCAAAATGCATGTTAAACTTGTTAAAGTTGCTTGATTTATGTTGGTAAATGCCTAGGGATGCTAGATAATGAATTGCATGTATGATCAGAAGCTGTTAGGTTGATTTTTAGGCAAATCCGTATGTTTTTCGCGACCAGCGAAACTGCTGTTCTCTGGGCGAAACTAAATAGCGAAACTATATCTCCTTCCAGCGACACTACCCAGCGAAACTATAGTGTCGCCGGGTAACCTGACCAGACCAGCTCGGGCGAAACTACCGAGCGAAATACCTGAACGAAAGTTCAAACCAGTTTCCCTGCGAAACTAGGCTAGCGAAACTGCGTCAGCAGTTTCGGGCGAAACTAGCCTAGCGAAACTGTGTCACCGGGCATTGCCTAGCGAAAGTGCTGCCCGTGCACCTAGCGAAACTGCCTAGCGAAACTGTGCTAGCGAAACTAAGACCTGACCTAAAGACCAAACTTGTGAAATTTGCTTAAGTGTTACGCCATGACTTACATGATTATGCCATGATGAAACATGTTTGATATCTGATTTATATGAACCCTTATTTATGATCAACCATCGGTGTCGTGTGTCGATATGTCGTGTCTTTGCTTAACGTGCTATGTTATGGGCCATAGTGAACGTTGTTTGAAATGAATTAGACACAAGACTAATACATAAGACCTAAATGAATTATAGGTCTTCATTAGGAAATCAATTCAAGGATAATTAAACAAGTCTAGCCGAGCAACCAAAGGTGAGTGTCACTAACCCGCAAGATACGATCCCGATAGGGACGGAAAGAACAACTTGGAAATAATGCTGACAAAACTTACGAGTGCCGAGCACCGGACAAACACAAATTGACTGATTCTCACCAAGTGTTTATGGGGACACTTGGGGGAGGAATCAAGTCGTCGTTACGAAAAATAAAACTGATAAATGATTTTTGGTTTCGAAAGAAACCCTAATTGAAATGCTTTAATATGGCTAGCATAGATTAAAGGCCTTAAACCAAATGATATCACATGACTTCTAAGGAATGTTTTTGATTAAATAAAAAGTCCTCATAATTAATTGTGCCATTAATTCGTGGAAGCGAGGGGATGTTGGGTAGATCTACTGGAGTTTGACAAACTCCGCTCCGGGGCACTGGAGGTGCACGGGGAACAATATCAGCCTATTTGACACCGTGATCCCAGGAGGAGGACACGGGGGAGGCAAAAAGAGCAGTGACGAAAGTCCGCAAATAAAAATAAATGACGGTGGAACACCGCAGAATAATTAGTCAGCTTGGTACAATCTTCCTTAGTGCATGAACTGACGGATTAGCTACCCGCGATATCGGTTGAGTTCTTTAATTCTTACAAGACTAAGCGCATATTAAATAATCGGTAATTGACGTTTAAAAGCATCGTTTTCATAAACAAATATTATGTATGTATATGTTGACAAAAGAAATGATTATGAGACCGGGCCAATGCATGACAAGCCCACCGTGAACTCACCAGCCTTTTTGGTTGACACTTGCGTGGTTTTAACTTTTGCAGATCGCTGAGGAGTATCCGGAGCAGGTTGACAGGGCACAAGAAAACGTTTACTTTTACTTGAAATAATTTGGGAATTTATACAACAAATTATGTTTTGTAATTAAAGCACGCGGTTAGTGCTAAGACATTCATGTTTACATTCCGCTGCGTAACTTTTGAAACTGTTTTATTTATGAACATTGGACTTTACTTTGATTCGTTTAGTATTTGTAACTAATGGTTGTGGTCCTGGTCTAGTCGCGCCCCTTAACGGTATAAACTCCGTTAGTGGTTAATTGGGGGTGTGACAGATTGGTATCAGAGCCATAGGTTGCAGAGAACTGGAATCATTTTCTAAAACGATTTGGAAACTGCAACTTGAAACCTTGGTTACAAATGAACAAACAAATTCCCAAAACAAAATTTTTACGTGCCAACCTGGGATACTCGCTCTGCTGTGTAAGTAAACGCTTCGTATGTATATATATATATATATATAGATATATATAGACCGTGTCTAAGTAGTCTAACGGAAAGACCTTAGGGAAAATGTCACACACGAATACGAAATGCGAACGCGAATACGCACACTATTCTGGGGAAAGCGACAACGAAACGATGCGACACGCTACGTCCTGATTTCTACTACGACGACTACGCCGACGGTGACTTTATGGGAAGCCGACCTTCGACGATAGCACTTACGACTTTCGACGTTCCTCGACGACGCCTCGATATTTGCACAAAAATTTTCTGGACTAATAGTGGGATAACGGGAACTGGCTAATATACATATTATGGGATATGTATGATTTATAACTGTGACTGAACATTGGCTACTTTAACTGTTCAGCAAGATGTCTGGAAGAGGAAACGGAAGAGGCGGTATAAACATGACGCCTGCACAGCTGCAAGCAATGATTAATGAACACGTGCAAGCCGCGGTGGCAGCCGTCCAAGCTGCATATGCCGCACAGGGTAACTATTATGCCGGTTAAGGCACAAAGCAACTATATTTTGACTTGTTTAATTTTAAAACCCAAACTATTTATGCATCAGGAAACCACCACCACTGCACTTTTAAGTCCTTCATGGACTGCAAACCAATGACGTTTTCCGGTGAGGAAGGAGCGGTAGGGCTCCTCAGGTGGATTGAGAAGTCTGAGAAGGTCTTCTCCATGTGTAACTGCCCCGCAGAGAACAAGGTGAAGTTTGCTACTGGTACATTCGAAGGAGCAGCTCTCTCCTGGTGGAATGCTGAGATTCAAATGATTGGGAACGATGCGGCAAATAACATGGAATGGGGAGCATTCAAGGAACTAATTATGGAGGAATACTGTCCTCGGGATCAAGTGAAGAAGCTAGAAGGGGAATTCTTGAATCTGAAAATGGCTGGATCTGAAATCGAGCAGTATACCGCCCGTTACCACGAGTTCACAGCACTGTGTCCGTCTATGGTGGATGCTGAGTTTAAACGCATCGAGCGTTATCTGGAAGGCCTCGCGCCTCAAATTAAAGGAATGGTGACTGCTAGCAACCCAGCAACTGTGCAACAAGCTATTCGTCTAGCTCATAAGTTGACCGACCAAGAAGTGGAGAAGGGAACTCTTCCTGCGAGAGCTTCTGAGAAGACAGCCTTAAGTGGCAAGAGAAAGGCCGAGAATGAGGTCCCTGAGGTATCAATGAATCAGCAGAGTGTGGCCAACAGCTCTGGGAAATCCTATCACTCCCAAGGTCAAAGTAAGCGATCTGGAGTCAATAGCAGCAACAACCGCCAGGGCGGGAATGGTCAGAACCTGCCCACTTGCAACACCTGCGGCAAGCATCACTCGGGAGTCTGTAGAAAAAGTTTAACTTGTGGGAGGTGTGGTAAGAAAAGCCACGTGGCAGACGACTGTTGGGCAGTCATTCCTGAGCAACAAAACCGGATGAGGCAGAACAACAACAACAATGGTAACAACCGGGGAAATGGGAATAACAATGGGCAGAACCGTAACAATGAAGCCCCAAGAAGAAATGGCAATGGTTGCTATGAATGTGGTGCCCAAGGCCACATGAAAAGAGATTGCCCTCAACTGAGAAGACAAGGAAATGGCAACCAGGGAAACAACGGTGGTCACGGTAATGGTAATGGAAACGGCAATGGCAATGGGAATGGCAATGGCAATGGTGGGAATGGTGGAAACGGTAGAGGCCGAGCTTTTGTGATGGGCCAAGGAGAAGCTCGCAATGATGCCAACGTGATCAACGGTAAATTTATTTTGAACGGTTTCTTTGCTACTGTTTTATTTGATTCTGGTGCTGAAAGAAGCTTTATTTCCGCTAAGTTTGCTAGACTAATAAATGCTAAACCGGTTAACTTAGATGCTAAATATGTGGTAGAACTAGCAAACGGTAAACTTCATGATGCGACTCAGATAGTTAAAGACTGTAAGATTGAACTAGCTGGCCATACATTAGGAATCAACCTTATGCCTTTCCCGATTGGTAGCTTCGATGTTATAGTAGGAATGGATTGGTTATCTGAAAATCGTGCCGTGATTCTGTGTCAAGAAAAAGTGGTTCGTATTCCACTCGAAGACGGTAAAGTATTAACGGTCCAAGGTGAGAAAGGTGGGACAGTCACTGGAATAATCTCGTTTCTCAAAGCTCAAAAGTGCCTTCGTAAAGGTCACTTCGCGATTCTTGCGAACGTCACCGATTCGACACTCCCCGAGCGTAAAATCAACGATTACCCGATAGTTCGCGACTTCCAAGATGTATTCCCTGAAGATCTGCCGGGTTTGCCTCCATTTCGACAAGTAGAGTTTGGAATCGACTTAGCTCCTGGCGCCGCTCCGATAGCACGCGCACCTTACCGTTTGGCGGTAAGCGAACTCAACGAACTCTCCGCACAACTTCAAGAGCTACTCGACAAGGGATTTATTCGTCCAAGTTCGTCTCCGTGGGGAGCTCCGGTTTTGTTTGTCAAAAAGAAGGATGAAACGTTCCGCATGTGTATCGACTACCGAGAACTCAACAAGGTCACGATCAAGAATCGGTATCCACTTCCTCGAATCGACGATCTCTTCGATCAACTGCAGGGTTCAAGTTACTTCTCAAAGATTGATCTACGGTCAGGATACCACCAGCTTCGTGTTCGGGATGAAGATGTCCCTAAGACTGCCTTTAGAACTCGGTATGGACACTACGAGTTCCTGGTTATGCCGTTTGGGCTAACTAATGCACCTGCTGTATTTATGGATCTGATGAATCGAGTGTGCAAGCCGTACCTCGATAAGTTTGTAATAGTCTTCATCGACGATATTTTGATCTACTCCAAGTCAAAAGAAGAACACGAGAAACATCTGCGTCTTATCTTGGAATTGCTCCGCAAGGAACAGCTTTATGCTAAGTTTTCGAAGTGCGACTTTTGGATCCGCGAAGTCCAGTTCCTTGGACACATTGTAAATGAAGAAGGAATTCATGTCGATCCAGCCAAAGTGGAAGCGATAAAGAACTGGTCTACCCCAAGAGCGCCAACAGAGATCCGACAATTTTTAGGGCTTGCCGGATATTATCGAAGGTTTATTAAGGGTTTCTCTCAAATAGCCCAACCCTTGACAGCCTTAACGCACAAAGGAGTGCAATACAAATGGGGTGAGAAGGAAGAGCGCGCGTTCCAAACGCTTAAAGATATGTTATGTTCGGCTCCAATCCTTGCGTTACCCGATGGAATTGACGACTTTGTGGTTTACTGCGATGCATCGATTCAAGGACTTGGTTGTGTGTTGATGCAACGAGACAAGGTAATTGCCTACGGGTCCAGGCAACTGAAGGATACTGAGAAGAATTATACAACGCATGACTTGGAAATGGGAGCTGTTGTGCATGCGCTCAAGATTTGGAGACATTACCTTTATGGAACAAAGTGCACAATATTCACCGATCATAAAAGTTTACAGCACATTTTTGATCAGAAAGACCTCAACATGCGGCAAAGAAGGTGGGTTGAATTACTGAATGATTATGATTTGGCAATTAAATATCATCCGGGAAAAGCCAATGTGGTGGCTGACGCCCTAAGCAGAAAGGAGTACGAAAAGCCTCGACGGGTACGAGTGCTTCAACTTACAATACATTCAGGATTACCGGATCGGATCCGCGATTGTCAACAAGAAGCCTTGAAAGCAGAAAACTTCGCAGCTGAGGCACTGCGTGGTGTAGATGGTCATTCTGAGGTTAGGTCCGACGGACTCACGTATTATAATGACAGGATCTGGATTCCTTTGTTCGGAAATCTCCGTGAGCTCGTGATGGACGAGGCTCACAAGTCAAGATATTCGGTGCACCCTGGATCAGATAAAATGTATCAGGACTTGAAGAATCTTTATTGGTGGCCGAATATGAAAGCCGACATAGCGCGATATGTGGCCAAGTGTTTGACATGTTCAAGGGTTAAGATTGAATACCAGAAGCCTTCTGGTTTACTGCAACAACCAAAGATCCCAGAATGGAAATGGGAGGATATCTCCATGGATTTTGTAACGGGATTACCTCATCGATCAAATCAACCGGATGCGATTTGGGTTGTCATCGACCGGTTAACCAAATCGGCACACTTCATTCCGATGAAGGAAAGTGATAATATGGATAAACTGACAAAGCTATACATCGACAGAATTGTGAAGCTTCACGGTGTGCCTAAGACTATCATCTCTGATCGAGATCCTCGATTTACTTCCCGGTTATGGCAATCAATGCAGGAAGCATTGGGAACCCGACTCGATATGAGTACAGCCTATCACCCACAAACAGATGGTCAATCGGAACGAACCATTCAAACCTTAGAAGATATGCTCCGAGCCTGCGTTCTCGACTTCGGGAAAGATTGGGAGACTCACCTTCCTCTGGTGGAGTTCTCTTACAACAATAGTTATCATTCGAGTATAGGTGCTGCACCTTTTGAAGCACTTTATGGCAGAAAATGTAGATCGCCCGTGTGTTGGGCCGAAACGGGTGAGAAAGGACTCACTGGACCAGAAGTCATCCATGATATGACCGAGCGAATTATTCAGATCAGGCAACGACTGGCTGCAGCGCGTGACCGACAAAAGAGTTATGCCGACAAACGCCGAAAACCTCTAAAGTTTGAGGTGGGTGACAAAGTGTTGTTGAAGGTATCTCCCTGGAAAGGAGTGATACGCTTCGGGAAGCGTGGAAAGTTGAATCCTCGCTACATCGGTCCGTTTGAAATAATTGGGGAAGTAGGCCCGGTGGCCTATCGATTGCAACTCCCTGCTGAACTCGATGGAGTTCATAACGTGTTTCACGTTTCAAATCTAAAGAAATGTCTGGCTGAAGACATCGAAATAATTCCTCTGGGGGAATTGGAAATCGACGAACATTTGAGATTTATCGAGCAACCAGTAGAAATCATGGGACGCGAAGAAAAAGCCCTCAAACGTAGTAAGATTCCGATCGTCAAGGTGCGATGGAACTCAAGGCGTGGACCTGAATATACTTGGGAGCGAGAGGATCAAATGAAGAAAAAGTATCCTCACTTGTTCGAGCAAGCGTCCACGGAAACTCAAGGTATGATTTAATTTTGGGGACCAAAATTCCTGTAACAGGAGGAGGATGTGACGACCCTAAAACTTTTGCTTTCTTTCCCCAGCGACGATAACAACGACGACAGCTGATGCTGCGAACACTACGACACAAGAATAATTTTCGGGACGAAAATTCCAATTTCAGGGGAATGATGTGACACCCGAGAATTTCAAGGTTAACTTCCGTTAGACAAATCCGTTAGTTACGTTATAAGTATTGACTTAGGTAACTAATGCATAACTAGGCCGAATATGTCCACGACCTTTGGTTGATCACCAAACCCGCCCATATGTGTTATGTGTTCATCATTGATTGTCTTTATGTGCAATGTGATTTAAATACATGACTTATTATTGTGAATAGCATGATTAATTGCAAATACTAGATTATGTGAAAATTGCCTAAATTTGGTAGTCAGCGAAACTACCAGGCGAAACTACAGATTCGCCCGGTAACAGGCTAGACTGATCAATGTAACCGAGACCAGAGCTAGTTTCGCCTGGCTAGCGAAACTGCCAGCGAAACTAGCCCCTGATATAAATAAACTTAATAAACCCTAGTTTCTCCATTTGCCTCATTTCACAACCAACACACACTCTTTTTCTCCTGGAGATTCTGGTCAGCTAAGAAATCATCAAGAATCATCATCTCAACCTTGAGACAACACCCGTTGGATCCTAGATCAAATCGTGAGTCTCCAAAAACCTTCCTTTATGTGTTTTCTTTGTGTTTTCTTAAAAAGTATGCTCAAACCTTCATGATATTGCTTGATCTCTTAACATGTTGCTTCAGGATGCTAGTTTTACCATAAAGTCAGAAACTTTACGTTTAAAAACATACCATGATGATGATTTGTGCAAAATAGGTCATTTTAGGGTTTTGAACCCATTTTAGAGATTTGATGGTCAAAATGCATGTTAAACTTGTTAAAGTTGCTTGATTTATGTTGGTAAATGCCTAGGGATGCTAGATAATGAATTGCATGTATGATCAGAAGCTGTTAGGTTGATTTTTAGGCAAATCCGTATGTTTTTCGCGACCAGCGAAACTGCTGTTCTCTGGGCGAAACTAAATAGCGAAACTATATCTCCTTCCAGCGACACTACCCAGCGAAACTATAGTGTCGCCGGGTAACCTGACCAGACCAGCTCGGGCGAAACTACCGAGCGAAATACCTGAACGAAAGTTCAAACCAGTTTCCCTGCGAAACTAGGCTAGCGAAACTGCGTCAGCAGTTTCGGGCGAAACTAGCCTAGCGAAACTGTGTCACCGGGCATTGCCTAGCGAAAGTGCTGCCCGTGCACCTAGCGAAACTGCCTAGCGAAACTGTGCTAGCGAAACTAAGACCTGACCTAAAGACCAAACTTGTGAAATTTGCTTAAGTGTTACGCCATGACTTACATGATTATGCCATGATGAAACATGTTTGATATCTGATTTATATGAACCCTTATTTATGATCAACCATCGGTGTCGTGTGTCGATATGTCGTGTCTTTGCTTAACGTGCTATGTTATGGGCCATAGTGAACGTTGTTTGAAATGAATTAGACACAAGACTAATACATAAGACCTAAATGAATTATAGGTCTTCATTAGGAAATCAATTCAAGGATAATTAAACAAGTCTAGCCGAGCAACCAAAGGTGAGTGTCACTAACCCGCAAGATACGATCCCGATAGGGACGGAAAGAACAACTTGGAAATAATGCTGACAAAACTTACGAGTGCCGAGCACCGGACAAACACAAATTGACTGATTCTCACCAAGTGTTTATGGGGACACTTGGGGGAGGAATCAAGTCGTCGTTACGAAAAATAAAACTGATAAATGATTTTTGGTTTCGAAAGAAACCCTAATTGAAATGCTTTAATATGGCTAGCATAGATTAAAGGCCTTAAACCAAATGATATCACATGACTTCTAAGGAATGTTTTTGATTAAATAAAAAGTCCTCATAATTAATTGTGCCATTAATTCGTGGAAGCGAGGGGATGTTGGGTAGATCTACTGGAGTTTGACAAACTCCGCTCCGGGGCACTGGAGGTGCACGGGGAACAATATCAGCCTATTTGACACCGTGATCCCAGGAGGAGGACACGGGGGAGGCAAAAAGAGCAGTGACGAAAGTCCGCAAATAAAAATAAATGACGGTGGAACACCGCAGAATAATTAGTCAGCTTGGTACAATCTTCCTTAGTGCATGAACTGACGGATTAGCTACCCGCGATATCGGTTGAGTTCTTTAATTCTTACAAGACTAAGCGCATATTAAATAATCGGTAATTGACGTTTAAAAGCATCGTTTTCATAAACAAATATTATGTATGTATATGTTGACAAAAGAAATGATTATGAGACCGGGCCAATGCATGACAAGCCCACCGTGAACTCACCAGCCTTTTTGGTTGACACTTGCGTGGTTTTAACTTTTGCAGATCGCTGAGGAGTATCCGGAGCAGGTTGACAGGGCACAAGAAAACGTTTACTTTTACTTGAAATAATTTGGGAATTTATACAACAAATTATGTTTTGTAATTAAAGCACGCGGTTAGTGCTAAGACATTCATGTTTACATTCCGCTGCGTAACTTTTGAAACTGTTTTATTTATGAACATTGGACTTTACTTTGATTCGTTTAGTATTTGTAACTAATGGTTGTGGTCCTGGTCTAGTCGCGCCCCTTAACGGTATAAACTCCGTTAGTGGTTAATTGGGGGTGTGACAGATATGTCCTTCACACAAAAGAAAAAGCGGTGAAATTCAAAGAAAACGTTATTATCAAGACAAAATTTTTGAACGGAAAGTAAGTTGTGTTTGATTTGAGGAACGTGTAAAATATCATTTAAGGAAAAGGATTTAGAAGGTGAGTAGATAGTAGAGGAACCAATATGAAGAATGGGTAAACCCTTACCATTACCAACATGAAGGTTATCATAGCCGTGATATGGTTCTGAAGTACCGATGCTTGAAAGATCCGGAGTGACATGATTATTGGCGCCGGTATCCGGAACCCAACTTGAAGATGCTTGAGACCGGTTATCAACAAAATTAGCTTGAGGCCGACTACGCTCACGGTTAGGGCATTCGGTCGGTAGATGACCTATACCACAACGACTACAATGACCATGGACTTGATTGGTTGTGGAGGCCCAGTCAAAGGGACCACGGCCCCTAGGAGAGAATCCGCGGCCAAAGGATTGACGACCACCCCTTCCTTTTGAGTATGATGAACCGCGACCACGAGTGGAACGGTTAGTGAGCAAAGCCTGCGAAGTAGGGGTAAGAGTGAAACCAAACTGAGCTGCTAACTGTTGGACTGCAAGCAAGTTGGCGGATGATGGCTGGGACACTGTAGGAGCCGTAGGGGCGGATGATGTTGGTGGGTTCTCGGCGGTAACAGTACTAAAGGCAGCAGGAGAATCACTAGATGGTTGATTCTTATGAATCATATAATCATGATCAGACATCAAAGACAGAAGATCATTCAATGTAACCGGGGTCTCACGTCCAAGTAAGTTGGATTTTAAGCCGTTGTATTCTTCACGAAGACCTGAAAGAATAAGCATAACAAGATCATCTTCGTCCATAGCTTTACCTATATTGCGCAGATCAGCAGCTAGGGCAAGGGCACGATTCAAATAAGCAGTGGGTTGTTCATCTCCTTTCATAACGATACGCATCAATTGAGTCTTGATGGTGTGTTCACGTGCTCGAGTTTGAGGAGCATGACCTCTTTCAAGATTGTCCCATAATTCTTTTGCAGTAAGACCATTAACATAATTAAAGGATTCTTCAGAAACAGTAGATATAAGAAGAGTACGTATGTAAGCGTCATTGTGCTTCCATGTAGTGTAATTGGGATTGGTTTGAACAGTAGCGGGAGTGGCGGTCTCACCAGTTCCTGAAGCCGGAGTGGTAATCGTAGAGGGTGGGCATGGAATTGTACCATCAATGTAACCGAACATGTTACCGGTTTCAAGGAAAGGCTGGATCATAGTTTTCCAGTTGTTGTAGTTTTTAGGTTTAAGAGTAAACGGAAATTTATGACTCATATTGGCGGCTTTTTCTTGGGCAGTGAAGGCAGCGAGCAAGGCCATGGGAAAAGGCTTGCGATCAATAGCGAAGGATGAAGGATGGTGGCAGCCGAAAGTTGCGATGGGTGTAGAGGGGTGGCGGCAATGTTTTTGACGGGTGGAGGGGGTAGGGCCGGCCAAAAAAAAAACCTTGGCTCTAGATACCAAAATAGAATGGTAAAGTAGGGTTTTGTATATTGAATAAAGAGGAGAACAAGGGAATATAAATAGAGAACATAAATACAATTAGAACCCTCTAACAAGGACTAATGACAACCCTAGCTTAAACCCATACGGGTATATAAATATATCGCTAATAAGTACAGATAAAAAATATGATGGTCATCTGCAGTCTGTCGTCTTATTTTTTTTTCGCAACTTTTTGCCCAAAATTTTTATTCCTGCTATCGACCTCCATCTGTCCATCTATGCTTCCCAAACCCTAATCCCCATTTTCACTCCTCCATCTATGCTCCTATCACCTTTCAATCCACGAAACTTTAAAACCCTATGCCTCCATATCTCCGACAGCATTACCAACTCTAAAACCCTAAAAACCACAGTGGAGGCCGCTCAACCCTCACGCCAATCTCCCACTATCATCCATGGTGGAGCAACCCTTCATGCCCGTTTCCTTGCCGCTACCTCCAACACCAAAACAATGCCTTCAGTCACTCTCGATTGTGATGTCTCCGACGGACCGGTCCTCACTCTTATCAACAAGCGTATCTGTAACCTAAGAATAAAACTCAAACGTATTTCTCAGCTCTAGGAATCTCTCTCTCAAGGAAATCTATCATAAAAAACAAGGAACAAGAGGAGCTTCTCAAATCAAAGCCTTCAATCGTCATCACCGTCGACGAGCTCGAGAAGCTTCGTCAGTCTCTCTCCTTCGATGTCGATGAATAGATCAATCTCGCAATAAGAAACTGTAAGCTCGGAGCATCGGAAAGCAATGATAAGGAGGTTAAAACCGATGGCGTAAGCAAAAGTATTGAAAATGAAGCGGCACAATCGATTAAGGAAGATCTGTTGATATTGCTGCACTTCGGGAGCATGTTTGATGTGAAATCACGAAGTGATATTGATTCGATTATTTTGACAAGGACTCACGAGAGGAATTTTTTCCTGACGTATGATTATGTGACAGATGATGTTGCTGTCATGTTAGGAGATAGCGATCTGGATTTGAATTCGATGATGAGTTCTCTGGTGACTTCGAGACCTGTGGATTCGAGTTTTTCGCATCAGAATGTGTTACAGAGATGCATTGAACATGCCAAGCTTTGGATTGCGAAGTCTGAACAGCCTATTGATTCAAACTCCACTGTTACCTGTATGATTGAATTTAATTCGACCAATAATCTCGTAATTGTAAATGTTTTTATAGTTTATCTGCTCTTGTTATGTACAAATGTTGGACTTAGGGAGAAATTAGCGAAGATTATCAGTTCGGATTACTATAAAATAACGCCAGAGATGAAAGGAACTGATGTGGTGGCTACTAAAGCTGCTGGAATGCAGGGTAGTTTCACGTGATAAAATATTCAAGAATCAATGCTGGATTTGGGGGATTTTTCAGAGGTAAACAAGGCTGAAGTTAATTGGAAGTCCTGCTTTTATTCGAATTGATCTGGGAATAAAACAATGCTGGATTTGGGCACTTTTCCAAGGTATCAAGTGTGAAAAACAGTTGGTAGAATTTTTTTGATGCCCACAAAATAGTTAAGAGAACTTGCAAAAAAAATCATAGGTTCCGCCTTGAGAAATAGTTTTCTATTTGAACAAGTCCGGATGTTAGCTTAGAAGTTTTTGATATTTAGTTTCATATGTTTAGTTGACTTGGAAGATTATGTCTCCCGGACTGACAAGATCAGTGTTGCTGAAGTAAGTTGTTTTCATTCAGTTTACAGTCCATTTGAGCAGTTTAGGTAAGGTGAAATGCACCTATAAAAGGCTGGATATACAACTTTACAGGCTGTTGGCTGAGGAAGTACTGAAATTGCTTCCAAGTACACACAGAATGCCCACATAACTTTGCTCAAATGACAATGGTGTGAAGGTCATGTTCCATCATAAAGCTACAACTTAATCTTACAGCTAGAAATATAGTTGTGAGTTCTTGTGTCTGTAGTGAAAGACTTGTCCTCAAATGAATCCATCTAATTAACTTACAAATTTGATTACCCTGATTTATGTTGAACATGTTTTATCTTCAATTGGAAATTTTATGAGAATTAGGAAAATTGAAGAAGTTCTAAATTTATGTGTCTGTTTATTTTCTTGTAGAATGGAGCTAGTGCTACTTAAGGATAGAGCCAAGAGAGACCTCATTATGGCTCTTCCCCATGAGATATTCTGTCAACTTGACTGCAATACCTCAGCCAAGGGCATATGGGATGCCCTTGAGAAACTCTTTGATGGGGGGGGGGGGGGATGTCAAATGAAAAGAAACAAAAGAAATAAAGCACTAAACGAATATGAATCTTTCAGGTCACTCCCAAGCGAGTCACTTTTAAACACTTACAATCGTTTTGCCACAATAATTAACAATCTAAGGAAGTTCAATGTTTCTAAATATAATGAGGAAACAAATATTAAATTTATCAAAAGCCTTCCTCACGAATGGAGAAGTCTAACCATGACTCTTCAATCAACTTTGGATTTAGAAAAAAAAAGCCTAAATGATCTTTTCTGTATTCTAGACTCTCAAGAGTCTGAAATACTGGACATCTCCAAATCTAAAGTCGATCCACTGGCTCTTTACTCTGAAAAGAGGAAAAGAAACACCAAACAAGAGCCAACCCACTCACAGAGGAAAGAATTAAGTGACTCAGAAAATGAATATTCTGAAAGTGAAACAGACAACGAGTCATTTGAAAAATCATTGGCATTACTAACCAAACAGTTTGGAAGATTCAAAAAGAATCCTTTGGTTAACGAGAAATAATTTCTCAAAAAATGAAGAAAGCAAGAAACAATCATCATAATATAACAAACCTGAAATTGACAAGAGTGAAATAAAGTGATTCAAATGTGGAATAATGGGACACTATGCCTCAGAATGCAAGAATAAAAAACTCAAAGATGCAGCATACTATAAAAAGAAGTATGAACATGCAAGGCAGAAAGAAAAGGCATTAATGTCTGAAGTTGAAAACTGGGACTCGGAGTCATCATTTGATGAAGAATGTCATTCAAACAGATGCCTCATGGCCAATGATGAATCTCTCTCGACCAATCTCTCTAAAACTTCACAGGAAAAACAAGTAAGCTCCTCTCTTACTGATCTAATTTTTCAATTCAACAACATGTCAATAAATTACAAAGTTCTTCAAGATAATTTTGAAAGAAACAAAATTTTAAATGAAAACAAGTTTAAAACTTATAAAGAAGAACTCAGCTCTCTCCTATCTGAACTTCATCAACTAAAAGGAGATAGAGAAAATGAATTGTTAAGATTAAGACAACTAGAAACACAGGACTTGAGCAACAAAGCCAAAATTGACCACTAAGAGACTGAACGTGCAACTCTGTATCAAAGGTTGCACATGGAAACAAAAAAAATAAATGGTCTCATAAATGCTCATGATCAACTTGAAAATATGACAAACACACCAAGGAACTATGGTCAAGGGATCGGGTACATACAATGGACTAAAAGCTCCAAGACTGTCTTTGTAAAAAGTAGTAGTCAAAATGACTCACAACTGGACAACAATGCCAAAAACAAAAGTCCAGTTTCTGAAACCCTGATTGAAAATCAATCCAACCCTGATGACTCTAACAAAACCAAATCTGAGTCAACCAGTTCCTCAAGTGAAAATCTTGAAAGTTTTGGAGATAATACCCTTTACAAACACTGCATGTGTACTAAAATGGTAAAACTAATTGGAAAACATTACAACATAAAAAGAATATAATCTGCAAACTCTAACACCTCTTTGAATGTGTCTTCCAAATCTGTAAAAATCAAAAGAAAAAAGGAATGCATAGAAACAATAAACAAAAAGCCCAAAAACAAATGGGTTCAAAAACCAAATAAAATCTTTTTTCAAAAGTTGAACAGACATTCTTCATAATTTATGAGGAACATCTGTATCAACTAAAGAACTCCCCTCCTAGCACCTATTAAGGGGGGGCCTCTCTTTTTTCTCTTCTTCCGTATATATTTTTCTTTTTGTATTCTTCTAAATAAAAATTAAATGAATGCTCAAAAGGGACACGTGTCACTCTTTGAACCCCTCTTCAAAAAGTTGACTTTCACAAATGATGCCCATCAAATCACTCTTTTAAATGACAATGGGCATATCAGGAAACAAATATTTGTGAGTTAAGGCACCCAAAAGAGGTAATAATAACTCTAAAATAGGAGAATGATGAAAATAAGAGGTAAATTCCTCTCACAAACCATCTCAACTACCTCTATCAGGGGTCTAAAACAGCCGACAAAGCCCAAAAGTCTCACTAACAAATCTCCAGACCTCTGAACTCTTCCCGATTACAAATAGATGGATGTCACTCTCATATCTACTCATCCAAATCCACATCCAAACAAACCTTCATCTAAAAATGGATTTTTGAGCTCTTTTGGAAATACAAGCCTTCCAAATTCCACTTCACCTCACCCACAATCTGTGTCTCCATACGTCTAACCACCAACAAACATTCACCAGAATTATGAGATTCTTGCAAACCTGCACCATTGGTTTGCCCTTACCCAAAACACTCCCATCTATTATGAATTTCTAAGGGAATTCTGGGTCAACGCCAGGTCTGATCCAAACTTACCTGGAAGCCCAATCAGAACTCGGGTGAACCGTCTTACACTTAAAGTCACTGAAGACTCCATCCGCACAGCCCTCATCCTAAATGACAAAATGGGGCCACTCACTTCAACAGAGCTAAGGGCATTGAAACACTCATTGACATTGGGTATGATGGAGAATTTTTGGAAGAACAAGCTAACAAATTCCACCTTCCCCCCATCTAGAAATTCTTCTTCTCACAAATCCAACTTTGCTCACCCCCCCCCCCCCCGAGTCAATAATCATCATCTTGCTGACCATGACACTCAAATGGTGATGTATGCTCTGATTCAGGGGGTTGGACATTAACTTCTCTCACTATCTTCTACAGAACATAAAAAATAACTGCAACATCCCCGTTGAAGAGAGAGTAATTATGTATCCCCGATTTGTGCCAAGAATGATATGCCAGGCCAAGAAATGGGAGTCAATTCCTTGTGGCTTTCACACCTAACTCCTACCCTCTCAAAGGTATCTTGGTCTTCATCTAACTGGTCTTCCAAATGATATATTAGAGGAAGAAGATGAGGGCCTGAGACCTAACTCTCACAACAACATCCCTCTCCAACTCGAAGCAAGAGCACATCCACCTGTGTGACAACTGCAACTTCCCAGGTTAACTCCGTTAACTTTTTTGTTAGTTCCGTTAGTTCCTTAGCAAACCCGTGGCCCGTTATTCGAATAATTGTATGTGGTTCATATTTATTTGCTATTTAATTTTAATGACTTGATTCATGAAATCATTTCGTGACTTTATGTGTTACTTGCAAAATTCACGTTTTTGGGTGAAACCGGACTTCGTGCGTAAATTGAAATTTTTATGTGTAAATGATATTTATACCTGTCCCAACTAAACATTACATGTTAAATGAGTTTAAAAAAAATTAGAAACATTTTGGAATTTTTACTTCACAAGTTTTTAGTTAAAAAAACCCATTTACTTGAGTTTTGTGCTTTATGGGTCTAAACTGGAACTTGAGGGGCTTAAGTTGTAACTTCCCTTTTAATCAAAATCTGCCCAAAGTCTCCCCCATCTCCATTTCCACGCATCATCTTCATCCTCTCCCTCTTCTCCTTACGGTTCACGCACACACACACACACACACACTTGCAAAAATCATGAAATCAAGCATCAAGAAGCAAGGAATTAGAGATTTTAAGCTTCCACAAGCTTCAAGAACACCAAAGGAAGCTCCCTCTCCACTTCATCTTCTCCATTTCGTGATTTCTTTTCAAAACTTGTAAGCCCTAGAT
>JBCNJP010000143.1:0-17585 GCA_039602395.1 Deinandra increscens subsp. villosa
AATCATCTGAGGATGAGATGTATCACCTGCTAACAGCATGTGCACCTTGTTCTTGATCTCAATCCAACTACATCCAGGATTCTTCTTCATTCCCATTGATTTCATCACATCCCTAACTCTATCTACTTCTTTCCATAACCCTTTATTCGCGTAAATGTTGGATAATAACACATAATTCCCGGGATTATTCGGTTCCAATTCAAACAGTTTATCGGCAGCCACTTCGGCTAACTTCATGTTGTTATGAACTCTACATGAACTAAGCAAAGCTTCCCAAACACAAGCGTCG
This sequence comes from Deinandra increscens subsp. villosa, assembly GCA_039602395.1. Taxonomy (NCBI): domain Eukaryota; kingdom Viridiplantae; phylum Streptophyta; class Magnoliopsida; order Asterales; family Asteraceae; genus Deinandra; species Deinandra increscens. Next base: position 290 of record JBCNJP010000143.1, read on the forward strand.
GGCTCAAATGGCATGTTTTCGATGGTGGAATATGCTTCGTTAAGCTTCCCTACACGACCAAGAAGTGTGACTAAACACGCATAATGCTCGATTCTTGGTTTGATTCCATATTCCTTAGACATTTTGTTAAAGAACTGTTCACCTTGATCTGTGAAACCGCTATGACTACGAGCGGAGAGTAAAGAAGTGAACGTGATAAAGTCGGGTTTTTGATTGCTTTTTTCCATCAAATGGAATATTTCGATAACTTCGTTAGCATTTCCGTGCATTACGTATCCTCCCATGACCGCGTTCCAACACACTATGTTACGTACAGGTATCCTATCGAAACAAATCCGGGCTAAATGTATTCTTCCACAATTGGCATACATATCGATTAAAGCGCTGCCAACATAAACACTATTGATATTCCCGTTCTAAGTGAGAATCCATGCGCTGCTTTCCCGTGCATTAGCGCAACAATGTTTCCACATGCAGGAAGTAAGCAAGGGTGAAAGTGCGTGAGCGTGCGGATCTTCTACTTAGTCGTAACGAAATCAATATAAACGAATAGAACACAGAGAGTAAATACAAATCTAGCTTGTATTAACCACAGAGAGTTTACACAAAGGCACTCAGAAGATATGACATCAACCACTACTGAATTCTACACAAGACAACATATTTATACTAAGCAAAACCCGCTGGTCCAAACCTGAGGTTCGGCCCGAGGTTCGGCCATGTCCGAACTCCAGGTTCGGCCTGAGTTCGGACCTCAGCATTCTTGAGTAAAACAGTCTTGTATTCGATACTTCACATGACGATCAAGGACCATGTATCAACAAACTCCCCCTCGGCATGTGCAGTATCATCTTCTCTATTCAAACTTGTATCTTGTATCTTCAATCAAACTCTTCCTCGATCTTGACGATGAGTTTAATCTTGAATACTTGATATTGCATCGTCTGTAATCTCTTTATCAACAAACTTCAGAAGACTTGAAGTTATGATGTTCTCTTCCCACTTAGAAACCTGTCAACATAAATAATCTTGGTGCAAAATGTCTCTTCGAGACTCCAAGATAGTTTGATTTTGAAAATTGATATTGTATTTCGTTTTGATCAAACGAAAACAAATAAGAATCAAAATCTTTTTGGCTTTTAGAAACTTTATATCAAAACACACCTAAAATCTTTTGGTATTTTCTGATAAGAAAAGTAAAACAATACCGAATTAGACACTATTTTTGTCTTTTGTGAGAAAGATCACAACTTGGGATCATATTGGTCATAACATGCTGAACTACATTTCAATTTCGATTATTGCAGCACATAAGCCATGCCGATTGCAGATATAGTTTGTCCAACTTTAAACTCTGGCACAATCATACTCATCACATCTGGATATGTTAAGGTATTGATTAAATTTGCATTGACCAGTGTACCCCACACTATCAGACATACTCAGATATGCTTTGCTTATCACATTTTGTGATTTGAATCACATAATGATTGTAACCATGATATAGTCAACTGTGTTCCATGCAAAAAGAAATAAGATCGTTAAATCGTCTACCTTAAGGTCGATCTTTCGATATGCAGATAAGGCCTCGGATTTAACAAAATAAAAAAATAAAACAAGTTGAAATTGTATAACTCAACAACAATCAGGTCGGTACTCCCGTACACGCAGAGAAAGTCCGATGAGTTATACAAAACACCAAAGAAAATAAAGCAGAACGTCAAACGAACAACGGTCAGGTCGGTCTTTCGACACGCAGAGAAAGTCCGATCGTTTGACAAAATAAAGAAAATCAAACAAGTTTAAATCTTTGCAAAATGAACACATGTATACACAGTGACTTCTCATTTTATTTTTTACATATCTTTTTCTTGATATATCATGAGATATGCATCAAGATGTTATTCACTAGGTCAAGCATCAGATTTAGTGTATATCACATTTGTATACTTTCTGATTTGCCGAGCCTACCGTGCACATCGATCAAATGGTCTTATGGCTTTTTCATCTACTTTATCCATGAGTCAGACACTGTCAGCCAATGTACTATCATTTCCCAATCATGTCGGATACAATTTCTCATTTTTCAATGTTTTTGGCTTTTTGCATTTGTCAATGTTTTTGTCTTTTTCAAATTTCTCCCCCTAAAAATGACAACTCTATTTATAGATTTTCATTTTTACAATCTGAAAAACAAAACACTATTTTTGTATTGTCGTAAAAACAAACTCCCCCTCAGAATGAGACGAAGTGAAAAACAAGAAAAAGTGATCAACCAACACGAATACTAGTAGTTTAGCCTTTTGAAAAACAAAATTGATTTTGAAATTCAATTTAATTAGAACAGATATTTCACAATCAGCAATTTTCCAATTACCGAAAGGTCTTCCTGAAACACCTGCTTGACACCAAATAAAACACTAGTCGCATTGGGATCGACCCGATTCAACAGCGTCGGGTCGCCCGGTGTCTTCCACAAAGTCCTTGTTAGCCTTGGAAACAACTTTTGGCTTCCAAATTTGTAACGTTTTAATTTCTGATCGGAACCTGAATCAGATTCAACCGACGTACTTGATTTAGACCAAGACGATTTACGAGTTGACTTAAGCTTTGGGGACCATGGTTCATCAAAAATTTGGCCATTCTTATCCACATATTTGGCAGTTTTGTGGATATATGCAGTCGTCGGACACTCAGCAGCGAGATGTCCCGGTTGACGACATACATAACAAAGTCGCTCTCTAAAAATGTTTGAAAATTGTTTTGATTTTTGAGAATCAGATGAATGTTCAGAATGAAAGTTATCAAAAAAACCATCAGAAGAGTCATACCTAGGAGATGGACTCCTTGAAGATGAAGATCTTCCAGAATAATAAAAAAATTCCCTCGAAGATGGTGATTTCTTTGTAACTTTAGCTTTAACAGTCTTGTCAGCTTTGACTGGTTTCTTTGCAACAGCTGGAACTTCCTTCATAACAAAACCCAAACCTTTGTGCTTGGAACCTGAAACCTTTGAAGAACTTGAAGAAGAACCTGATGCTTCTCTTAACTTAGCATCACTAGTGAATTTGGCTTTGATATCCCTCAGCTTGTTCTTTTCAATCAAAACTTTCTCTTTTTCGGTTGCAGATGAAGAACTGAAAGCAACCTTATCAAATACTTTCTCATTTTCCAGCAATACAGACTTCGACACAAATTTAGGAGCTTCACCCAATGGCTTCTCCTTCCTTTTAGACTTGGACTTGTTCTTCTTGGATGGAATGGCAAACTTTGAATAATCATGCAAGTCATCTTTTGGATCAATCCGAGCAGCAGTAACTTCAATTAAATCCACTGGTTGAGGTACCGAGTGAACATCATTCTGCTTAGAACTTTCTGAACTCTGATCCTGCTTGTATAAGAAATTAAGCAATGTTGGTGACAAATTGCAATTCTTAACTTGTCGTTTCAACTCCAAAATCTCCAATTTCAAGTCATTAATCTTCTGTTGACCTTCAAACACCTCTTGTTGTGACTTGATGAACTTTGCATTGAGATCATCATATTCATACGTCTGTAACTTTCTGATCTCACACTCTGCAAACAGTTCTTGAAGAACACTTTCTCTCTTTTGTTTATACATCTCAACATCTTTAGTCAAAACTTCATTCTTGTCCCGGTACAACACATTCTCATCTTGAAGCATAGAAATCTTATTTTGCAATTTTTCAACAGTAACAGCAGTTGTTGCAATAAGAGTAGTAGCCTCTTCATATTTTTGCTGAACCGGATAACTCTTCTCAAACAGATTCTCAAAATCTTGAGCTGCGTCTAACGCTTCAGCTTTGGCTTTCTCACACTCTTCAGCCAATTGAGTCTTTTCCTTCAAAACATCTTCATGAATATGAACCAACTCATAATATTTCTTTTGAAAATCCTCCAATTCTTTCTTTAACACCACAATTTCTTCAGTTGATAATTGAAAATCTTGTTCAAACCTTGCAATCTTCTTGAGCAACTTCTCACATTTATAACAGTTAAATTCATCATCCTTTGAATTCTCAGAAGACTTAGGTAATTCTTCTTGAACCAAAGATATACTTGAAGAAGTATCAGATTCTGTTAACAAGCTTTCATCATCATCATGTTGAACGGTTAACGCAATTGAGATTGGAGTATGATTTTTCTTAACTTCTGAATTTGCATTCTAGGCAAATCCATCTGGATGCATAAATGTATTAGTCCAATCATGAGCAAGAGCAACAGATTTCTGCTCAACCTTCTCAGCTTTATCAGATGGATGAAAAACTAAATGTGCATGCTAACCAGTCTTCAATTTACTTTCTGCAGAACTTGGACATTCTCGAGCAAAGTGACCATAAACAGAACACTTATAACATTTCACCATAGATTTGTCCAATCCAATCTTTCCTTCCTGATTAAGTCTCTTCTTACCAGTTCTATTGAAAAATTTCTTCGTTCTACGAACCAACATAGCATATTGCCAATTCAGATCCATTTCCTCCAAATGATCATAATCAATCTGATCACAATCTTCATTTGCTAACTCAGCATTACTCACAGCACCAGTGATAACACCAAAGTATGAAGATACCAATGCAGACATCAACGCATTATAATCATCGACAGTTTGAACAGACAATGCACTTTGAGCCGAAGAACTAGGACTTGACACAGTACAACCAGCAGATGAATAACTTGGAGTGTCAGATTTACCTGCCAGAAATGCTGTAGGGGGTGCAAAACTAATGATATTAGACTTCCCAGCAGTCATTGTAGAATCATTTTCACCATGATACACTGCAGGATTCTGAATTTGTGTAGGAAGTGATTTATCCACCATTAATTCCATATCCCGAGCCTGAATTCTTTGAACCAAATCATTGAAAGTCAATCCTGAAAAATCTTTATCATGAGTAATCATCATCACATAATTCTTAGGCAATGCTTCCAAGATCTTTTCTTTCATATCAACCTCTTCTTTAGTAAGATTCACCAAACGCGTTTCACTCATCAGATGAGCGAATCTTGCAATCAGATTGGGAATCGTTTCATTCTGATAATGCTTAAAACTATCAAACTCTTTCTTTAAAACCTTTTGTCGACTTTTCTTGTATTGGTCATTGCCTTCACATCGTTATTCCAAAGCAACCCATAGACTTTTTGATGTGTAATTTCCAGCAAATTGATGAAGTAACTCTTTAGGCAATGCCATCGTTAACGTACCATACGCCTTTTTCTCAGCTTGATAAGCTTTCTTTCGTTCATAAGACATTTTTCTTTGAAGAATAGGTTCACCAGTTTCATCTTTAGGGTAAACATATTGCTCAGTGAACGCTAACCACATATCAATGTCATTTGTATCGACAAATGCTTCAAACCGTTTAACCCAACTATGATAATCTTCCAATTTTAGCAATTTGGGAACTTTCTGATTTGTTCCGATTTCATTATCATAATTCATCATTCTTTGCATCGTAGCTTGAACCGAATTTTGAATAGCCGCGAACGCTTGAAAATCGGACATTTTTGAAAAACAGAACACTGTTCACTCCGAACTTCGTCCGAACCTACTATACCCTCCGAAGCTGCTCCGAACTTAAAACAAAAAGTTCGAACTCTCAACGAACGTATCACCGAACTCAGAAACTCCGATCTATCTACGATCCTAGTCCGAACTCCCTCCGATTGAACTCCGAACTCTCACCGAATCAGGAAAACTGACCGAACTTCACTCCGAACACTGGCTTCGGAGCGGTTACGCCGAACTTGAGGTTCGGCCGATCGTGAAAAACTCAAAAATTTCGTAAAAACTCACTGAAATCGAACCTCTTGAGCTGTGAACACTCAATCAACTGAAAACGAACAAATACAGACATATTTGACGTAAATCATGAAGTTTTGAACGAAGATTTTGAGAAATGAAGATGAGAAACGAGCTTTGAAAGTCAAAAACGTGAATTTGAACTCAACAACTCTGGAAAACACTGATTTCCGACTAGTAGAGCAAACCTAATGCTCTGATACCACTTGAAAGTGCGTGAGCGTGCGGATCTTCTACTTAGTCGTAACGAAATCAATATAAACGAATAGAACACAGAGAGTAAATACAAATCTGGCTTGTATTAACCATAGAGAGTTTACACAAAGACACTCAGATGATATGACATCAACCACTACTGAATTCTACACAAGACAACATATTTATACTAAGCAAAACCCGCTGGTCCGAACCTGAGGTTCGGCCCGAGGTTCGGCCATGTCCGAACTCCAGGTTCAGCCTGAGTTTGGACCTCAGCATTCTTGAGTAAAACAGTCTTGTATTCGATACTTCACATGACGATCAAGGACCATGTATCAACAAAGGGATAGTTACCGCATTCGGTTTTACTCCGGAAAGTTGCATTTCTCTGAAAAGATCAAGGGATTCTATGTCTTTTCCATGTTGTGAGCAGCATGCTATGATAGACGTCCATGATACTACATTTAATTCGAGTTCTTGGCTTCGTACCCAGTTAAACGCTTTTAATGCATCGTCGGTTAAACCATTTCTAGCGAACCCTGAGATCAAAGCATTACACACACCAAGATCTCTCTGAGGCATTTCATAACACCTGTGACATCTCCACGGTGGATGAGCATTTCCCGTACATATCAATCAGTGCACAGACGACCCATTTATCCGATCCAACACTATTTTATACGCATACCCATGTATCTGAATACCCACCGAAAGATCCTCCAACTCCCTAACAGAAGGAAGAACACTCAAAATAGTTGTTCCATCAGGCTTAAAGCCAGACAAATGCATATTCCGAAACACTTTCACTGCCTCTAAACAATGGCCACTCTAGTTAAACCCAGCCACCATACCATTCCATGACACCAAATTTGGCTCAATTCCCAACTCTACCATCCTCCCAATTCCTAAACAACATTTTCGCCTCGTTTACATGCCCTTCTCGCACATAGCCACTAACCAAAGCGCTACACGAAACAACATCCGGGTGAGACATTTTATCAAACACCTTATGTGCATAATTTAACCGGCAACATTTCACATACAAATGAACCAAAGACGACTGAACAAATGAATCCAGACAAAGCCTAGAAGTTACGCAAAACCCAAATCTTAAATTATCCAACCCGCTATATGCTTTGATAACAGACAGGATTAGACGGGTATCGGGAACCAATCCGTGCGATATTATCATGCGAGAGAATAGAAGAAGTGCTTCAGTGAAACGAGTGAGTTTGGAGTAAGCGTGAATGAGGGTGGAGAAGGAGAAGACATGTGAGTTTTGGATGGAGTTCAAGAGGGTGTTGGCTTTCGAGAAGCGGAGGTGGGTGGCGTAGAAGGAGAGGAGCTTTGTGGCAAAATGGGAGTCGAGAAAAAGGCCGGTTCGAAGGATTTTGGCGTGAAGTTGGCGAGTTTGGAGGAGAGAAAGGGTGGTGATGTTGATATGGAGGGAGGTGAGAATGGTGGCGGGGGAATGATGAGTTTCAAGTACTCGAAGAACCTGCCTTGACATGGCGATGTTATGTTATCTTTGTTTGATTCTATCAACAAACTCATATACTAAGAGTTAAACAACACTGTAAAATACTAAATGTATATACTGATAATTTTTTTTAACTAAGTATCTAAAAGAAAGCGTATGTCTTGTGCAAATAACTGTTATGAGTCATCATGATAGATAGGCCTATTTAAAGGACAAGTGATAGTAAACAAAAATATATATTTACTAACTTAGAAAAATACATAATTATAATTTTACATTTATAGAGACCACAAGTCCCCTCTATAAAAAAGTAAGCTTTTAGAAATGACATTTCTTTTCTATAAAAGTAAAACTCTAAGGCTATGTGTAATGGTTAGCAATTTTTAAGCCTCTCATTTGGGCATTTTGTGACATGTAGATAGTGACATGGCAAGGGGCTTGAAAACAAAAATGGTGTAGTGGTCTCCAGCCCTCTTCAAGCCCCATGATCAATACTAATCCTTCACATCTCTTCTCCTTTGCAGTGTGAAAAATCTCATGCCCAAGAGCTCAAAACAGTCTTTCACGCCCCACCGTAGTGGGTGGGGGCGCTAAGGAGCGCGATGGGGAAGCGAAAAAGGCTTTCAAGCCCCATTTAAGGCCCATTACGAATAGCCTAAACATGTTATCTACATAACTCTTATCTAGTTTTTTTTTTATAATTTTTCTAGGTTTTCTAAAAAATTTTTGTTATAATATCAGAAAAATAAAATTCAATTCCAATACGAACCAAAATAACATACCTTAATATTTAAAAGAAGATGCAAATTGTTCAAAGTATCATATGTTTTTCCAAATGAAAAGAAAACATAAAATCAAGTTGTAAAAAACGTTTGACGGTCAAGTGGAGTGTAACATCCCAATTTTTATAGAGGATTGATAGAACCGATTAGGGAATAAGTGAGGCAAGAAATGTCACTTGAATATGGTAGAAGATGAAAAATAAAAAACGTGGGTGAAAACATATATTAATTCCATGTTATAACAAAAGCGAAAAAGTTTAAATTAGTGATTTGAACACGGTTGTGTGATAATTCTAATAAACGCGCATATGTCCTCGATAGTTATAGCGAGGTTATCGAGACAGGATTAGAGTGATAATTATGGTGATATACTTAGTTACTAGGGCTATTGTTGTTACGTAGAACAATGGTGTCAGTCGGTGCGTGAAACGGTTAAATTAGCAATAGGCTCGATTACGTGTTAATAACCAACATCGACTTGTTTAACCATGTATAATGTTTTGATGACTCGAGAAAATTTATTGAGAATTACACTCGAGAAAAATATTCGGTTTGCGGGACGGTTGTGATCGCAACGCGGGTTAGACACATGACTAATACCGTAAGTTAGTCGAACATTCACCAGATTGCATTATATCTGACAAAATAAATATTCCGAGAATATTTATAAGTTCCCTAATTTATTTAAGTCGTGATTCAATCATCGCTTACGAAAAAGTGTGACGTTTAAATGTTTAACGCATACGAGAGCGAGGTACACGACTAATCAAGTGTGTGTAGACCACACAATTAATCACAGATATAAAAAGGAAACTTACCGTTTAATAATATCATTTCACATATTCCAGCCACACACACTATGTTGAGCTCTCGAGTTTCACCCCAATCTTCTTCCCTTTCTCTTGTGGTGGGTAAATGTTAGACTGTGACTCGGTGCTATACAAGTCTCGAAGTTGCGATTAGTTCATGTTAGCATAATAGAGAATTAGTTAGGTGCATGTTAGCTTATTTAAAAGTTAGTTGGGTTGTTTAGCTGCATTCGGTTATATATATTCTTTCTGTTTGTACAGTGAGTTTCTAATGAAGAATTTTAGTTTCGCATTCTCTGATTCAAACATAGTATCAGAGCATTAGCTCCGATTCTTCCCGTTTTCGATCATCATTGTTTCCGTTTCCGATCATCGTTGTTTCCGTTTCCAATCATCTCCGTTCAAATACTCTGTTCTCTGATCATCCTTCCTGTTTCATTTTACTTCTTGTCATCTCTTTGTTTCGATCGTTCTCCTTTCATTTAAGCCATGACTGATACTTCGAATCCTGCTTCAAACTCAATCGATTTTTCTAATCCTCTCTACTTGCATCCGTCTGATCATCCAGGATTACTTTTAGTCTCTAAGACTTTTGATGGAACTGGTTCTTTATGCATGGAAGCGTTTGATGCTGATTGCTTTATCTGTGAAGAACAAGATTGGATTTGTAGATGGAACCACTACTTGTCCAACTGATACTACACTCAAAAGCACTTGGTCGCGATGCAACAGTATGGTAATTTCCTGGATACTCAATACTCTAGTTCGTGAAATCAGTGATAGTGTTTTATATGTTGACACAACTTCTGAGTTGTGGACTGAATAGAATGATCGATTTGGCAAATCCAATGGACCAAAACTGTTTGATCTTCTAAAATATATGTGTCAAATCAGTCAAGGTCCTAACACTATTGCTTCTTATTTTAACAAAATCAAGAAGTTATGGGATGAAATTCAATCTCTGAGTACTATTGATACTTATACATGTGGTGCTGCACAGACTTTTACCAAATTTTATGAGGATCAAAAACTTATTCAGTTTCTAATGGGGCTAAATAACACTTTTGATACATCAAGGGGTACTATCCTCATGATGAAACCATTACCGAAGGTTAATGAAGCATATGCCCTTCTTATTCAAGAAGAAAAGCAAAGGGAAATTCATGCTGCAGGGTCTTTTATTCCTTAATCCGCCTCTATGAATGTAAATTCTCAATATCAGTCTTCATATGGTAAATCTGATTTCAAGAATGTGGTCTGTACTCATTGCAACAAGGTAGGACATCAGGCTAATAAATGTTACAGATTAACTGGTTTCCAGAAGATTTCAAATTCTCCAAATCAAAGAGGTTTGCTGCAAGTGTTCAGACTAAATCTACCGATTCTACACCTGCTGATTCACAAGAATCCAGTCCAAATCATCCTTTTACCAATGAGCAATATCATGCTATTATGCAAATGCTAAACAAAACACAACTGGATTCTGATTCTGCCAAAACCATTAGCTATGCTAATTTTGCAGGTATCATGGCATGCACTTCTCACAAACTTAATACTAATTGGATTATAGACACTGGTGCTAGTGATCATATGTGTCACAATGAATCTTTGTTTTCTGTTATTCTTGATCTGCTTAAGCCTAATTTCATATTTCTTCCTAATGACCAAACATTCATAGTTCACAAATCTGGGACTGTCCAATTAACGTCAGATTTTGCCATCCATAATGTCCTATTAGTTCCTGAATTCAAGCACAATCTTATATCAATTCCAAGATTATGCAAAGATACTAATGGAGTTTTTTTTTTCTTTTTCTGAATTGGCTTGTGTACTGCAGGCCCCTTCACTGAAGAAGCCACTGGCACTTGGTAGGCTTCTTCATGGTCTCTACATTCTTCACTCAAGTCCCTTGTTTTCTTCTGTTCAAAATTCCAATAATTCTTGTAATCTTGTTGTTTCTTGTGACATTTGGCATGCTAGATTGGGCCATTTACCATTGTATAAACTTCATAAACTCAAATTGTTTTCTGATGATTCTGAAAATGTGTTGTCACATTGTTCTATTTGTCCTAAGGCTAGACAACAGTGTTTACCTTTTCCTACTAGCTTTACTAAATCACTTAAACCCTTTGATTTAATTCATGTTGATACTTGGGGTCCTTATACTACTGATACATATGATGGTTTCAAATACTTTCTCACTATTGTTGATGATCATAGTGGAGTTACTTGGACCCATTTATTGACCACAAAAGGGAGTGCTTCTACTGTATTGCAAGGGTTTCTTACTTACATTGAAACCCAATTTGGTGAATCTACAATTTTTTTTTTTAATTCATGACGCGCATATATGCGTGTCATAAGCATATTTATGACGGGGGCTTCCTTGACACGTTTTTTATGACACGCTTTGCGCGTCATAAAATGCGCGTCATTGTTCGCGCGTCAAGAAGAAGATGACGCTTTTTTGCGCGTCAAGAGGATTCTTGACCCTGCCTTCCTTGACGCTTTTTTGCGCGTCATCTGGGCCCTTTCTTGACGCGCAAAAACCGTCAAGAAAGGCCATTTTTGTAGTAGTGGCAGATGGTTCTCTTGAGAGATGTAAGGCCAGGTTAGTTGTTAGGGGAGACACTCAAAAGGAGGGTATTGATTACAATGAGACTTTCTCTCCTGTTATCAAAATGACCACCATTAGGGCACTCATTGCCGTTGCTACTAAACTACATTGGCCATTACATCAACTTGATATTAATAATGCATTTTTGCATGGGGATTTAGATGAGGAAATTTACATGCTTCCCCCTCCTGGTTTACCTATTTCCTCCTTAACTCAAGTTTTAAAGCTCAATAAATCCCTTTATGGTCTTAAACAAGCTTCAAGGTAGGTATGGTAAGTTGTCTACAACTCTAAAATCTAGAGGTTTTGTCAGATCTAGTAATGACTACTCTCTTTTCTCAAAGTCTATGGGTCATTCTATTGTTCACTTGGCCATTTATGTGGATGACATTTTATTAACGGGCAATGATCAGGTTGAAATGACTGCTCTCAAAGGTTTTCTTAATGATTTGTTCAAAATAAAGGACTTGGGTTTCTTGTTGGTCCGATATCAACAACCGTTCAAGATATTCTATAAATCACGAGTGCGGAATCCAAGTGATTGATTGATTCAAGATAAGAGATGAAAAGAATACCAAGAAAACGATTAATAAACGATAAAAACCTGATCTTGCACACAAGATAAACTTGTCAGGTACAAATCTTTAAATCGTAAACTGATCTCTCTCTAGTTTAAGATTGCGATCTTAAACTCCCTTGCTCTTTCTCTCTAAAATCGTAATCTCAAGGGTTACCAAATGAGGAGGTCTAGTGGGATATATATAGTCCCCCATTGGGTTTACTATAGGGCCCCTTGAGGATCTTAAACCCAAGCCCAAACCCATATCTAATAGTAAACTAGTCTACTAATCTAATTAAACCCTCTAAGCCCATCCCAACTAATTTAATATTACAAGCCTCATAATCTAGCCTCTACAATCTTCCCCTAGGCTTGTGATATTAAATGTCTTCAATCTTTGAAATTGTTCTTTTTGACTGGCTGGCAAAGATGTTGATGAAGATTCTTTCCACAGAAATCTTCAATGAGTTTCATGACGGGTACTTGGGACTTCCTCTTGATCAGCGTTAGCTCGAACTTCTTCAAATGAACCAGTTAATGAGATGGAGGATTCTCATTGAATTGCTTCTTTTGAAAGAACTGGTTCTTGCTGAATCTTCGGTAACTGTCTTGAATCTCCCAACTTGAGGAACCATGTAACACCGTTATGACTACCACTTATTTCATTAATCATCAGTTGGTGATCAGGTCGGCCGCATAAGCACGCAAAGAAGACCAAACTGAATGATTATTTTTCATTTTCTTTTCTTTTTCTTTCTTTTTCATTTCTTTTTCTTTTCTTTTTCATTTCTTTTTCATTTCTTTTTCTTTTCTTTTTCTTTTCTTTTTCTTTTCTTTTCTTTCTTTTTATTATGTGGTGTAGTCATAACAACAGAAACATGGCGTGTGAGAGAGTGAATACTAGGTATAATTACCACTCTCAACCCGTTTTTGCTGGGACTCAGTTTTTTAAACCATGCAAACTGAGATGGGAAACTAAACATATATATATTTTAAGTTCATTGCACTTACATTGGTGGTCATAAGATTAGGTCGAGCCTACCGAGCATATCACCGTGGAGCTTGCTTTTCACTTCCGCTTTACACGTGTCAGTCATCTCCAATCCGGACATATTTCACTTCCCCTAGCTTTCTTAGAAACAGACACAAAGAAACTATTAAAAATTGAAAAGCACACTATTTTTTGAGGGGTCAACTTTTTCTTCATCTTTACATTTCTTCCCCTTGCTTTTTGATTTTTAATGTCACAACTTTTGTGAACATCATTTTTTTTAAACACGAACACATAAGCAGAGCAAATAACTTCACACACATCTGGCCAAGCTAACCTTCAAAGTATGGATTTGAAATTTTTTAGAAAAATGGGTTTTATAGCATGCATACCTCATTGTTTTTTAAAAAAAATTGAACAACCAAGCACCAACTGAAAATTTTAAGGAATTTGGTTTGACACAAACACCCTTTACCGCTTCATCAAACAAACAACCAAGTTAAGAACAGTACCTTTCATGCTGAATTTGACCTTTTACCTCTCAAGGAAACATATCCTTCATAAAAAAAATTGCTTGTCATGACATGAAGATACGTCTCCTAAACTGTGCCTGGAACAATCACTTATCAACAAACAAATTAATAATAAAAATGTTAGTGATAATCCTCCTTGACTGTTCCTGCACATAGTGAGAGATTAGTTAGCCAATGGTACCCAGGCCATTGTTTTTCTGGGTACACCTGAGGAATCAATAAAAGATACTTCTTGTAAGAACATCCCCTTTGAGAAATCAGGAAGTTGGGATGGAGCTGCCTTGATTTTTGGTTTCCAAGTTCCAGGTGATTTAACATTTGTTTTAGTCACTTTTGGAGTTGTGACTTTAGGTATTTCAACCTTCTTCGTTTTAGATTCATTTTTTAAGACACCTTTGGAGTTGTGACTTTAGGTATTTCACCTTCTTCATTTTAGAATCATTTTTCAAAACAGTTTTAGTTACCTTGGGAGGGGTAACTTTGGGTTTTTCAGACTTTGGTTGTTTTGAAAACGGTTTCTTCACCTGTTTTTGGAAATTTTTGTAACTTGGAAAGCTGTTGTTTTGATTTATAAATTTTCTTTCAGCTTTGGCAGCGCCCCAATGTTGATCAGAGGGTTTAACCTTAGGAGTAACAGTCTTCCTTGCCTTAGGTGTTTGCACCATCATCGGCTTAGACTTTACAGACTCCTGAGATGAAACCCTTTGACTTTTTGGATAATAGGGTTCATAGGGGCGATAAAGACAGTTTCTAGCAATATGACCAGCATTGCCACAATTAAAGCAAGTCTGCTTCTTTAGATAGAAGTCAGACGTGTACCCATTTGTCTTTGGTGGCTGATATGGAGCAGGTTTGCCTTGTGTCTGCTTCTTTGCTTTGTCTGCAGCTTCAGATTTGACTTTCTGCTGGTTCCTCGAAGCCTGTGTTGAACCTGTCTTTACTGTCTTTGTGCTTCCTTGATTCTTTGACGTTGAAGCACCATTCTTGCAATTACAGCGGCAACTGCATGATCCAACTGAAGAAATGGGAGACACAGCCACTCCCTTGAGTTTTTCATTCTTCACTCCAGCTGTTGGTTTCATACTCGGATGCTTGATGGTGATCTTTGGCCTCTCAACTTCAGCTTCACTTATTACTCCATCAGCTATTCCCTTGAACTTGGAGGAGAAGGATGGTAAGTCATATCCAACATCTGGTTCTTGGTCAAACATTGATCCAGATGTCATAAAGATCTTCCCCTCAGGCTGTGTCGTCAACATCACCTTTTCCCTTTTGACTTTGTCAATTACTTTGAAGTATGGGGTTTCAATTTTAGGGTATGGTTTCAACTCTATCCCAGCATCATCAGACTTAGAGTTATGACACCTGTTGTATTTCTGGCACTCAGCATCATTGTCTGATATATCCTCTACTCTCCCTTCACCATAAGTCATGTTTGCCTCATTATCAATTTCTTCTTGAGTCAATGGTGTAGTTCCAACCAAGACACTATCAATAGGAGGAGCAGCTTCTTTATAATCAGACTTGGTTCGTTCAACTTGATCCTCACTAAGAAGTGTTCCTATAATGTCTCTGGGAACTGGTGGAGGAATAATGTTGTTTGCAGCCAAGGACCTATCAGTTTTCTCTGACCCAAATCCAGATGTGTCTTTCCCAACTTGACCGGTCACAACAGCATGTGACAAAGCCTTTCCTGCATCTAGCATTGGCTGATTTCTTTCCTGATTGCAATCATACTTGACCTGCAGCTCATCACACTTTTGCTGCAGTTCAGTTAATTTCTGTGTTAGCTCAGATATCTCAATCCTAGCCCGATCATGTAAAATAGTCTTCTCCGTTGCTAGCTTTTCATATTTCTCAATGTCTAGTTTTTGGGCTTTTACCTTCTTTTCACTCTTTTCCCACCTACCCATAAATGAACTCCTAGAACATTGCATATCAAAAAATTAAATTTCAGCATTTTTCCAGAGTTGTCTTAAGCCAGGAATTAATCGAGCACAAGTAGGATTGGGGCATATCTTAGTTTCGTCAACTTCAGCTGCGAAAGCATCCTTGTTCTCAACCATATTCTTTTCTTCAACCACTGAACTCATTTTCTTTCTTTAGATATGCAGCTTCTGAAAATTTTGAAAAATCGGCAAAAACGGCAAAAGTACTATTCAAGGAATAGTGTCAAAAACTTAAAATGCGAAAACGGAGGCCTTCAGAGTGGAATTTGGGGGTCCAAACGAGCTCCTCTGGACGTTAGCCCAGGGTAATTCTGGGGCTCGTTGTCACGAACGTCGTGTTAAAATTTGAGCTTCTAACTCCAAACGAGTCAAAAGTTATGTCCGTTTCCGTGAAAGTTTGAAATAGTGACTTTTTGCCGCAAACTAGTTTCCGATCGTAAACCCTGTTTCCGATCGTAAACACCCCGATTCGTAAAAAGTGATCGTAAACACCCCGAGTCGAAATTGGGGCAAAATCTAGTGGAATTGGAGATGGATTTCGATGTCTAAGCTTGATTCTATCATCTATATGTGAGTCCTTCTTCAAATATTATTTAAATCATCAAGTACGTTCATATTCATAAAGTTGATTAAGTTAAAGTTGATGAATAAGTTGAATTGATGAATAAAACTAGTAGTATGAACCTTGTATGAGTATAGAAATCACGAAATTGTTATGCATGATGTATATCAATAGAAACTTAGTAGAAGATGTAAATGGGGTAAGACCCCCATGTATGGTAAACGATTTTGATGATGCATGTGTGACTTGGGTTTGATTAATCAGACCCCAAGTATGCATATAAATGAAGTAAAGATTGTTGATTTGGCATAATGTTGTGAATTGAAATGCTGTTAAGCCATGTTGGGATGGATTAGTATACTAAAATTATGTGTGATAAACTAAGTGAATCTGTGCACACAAGGTGTTTGTGAAAATGCCTAAGTGGGATGTTGAAACTTGAAAGTACATGGTTATGGTCAATTTGATATATGGTGGATTACTTAAGTGTAATAGAATGTTATGTTGTGATTGATCAATCTAAATGCTTAAGTAATTATAGGTGGTCAAAGAGGGAGCTCATGCCATTAAAGTAGTACATTTGGAAGACTCGAGGTAACATTTAAGAGTGTTCAAATTTGTTACAAGGTATGCATATGGTATAGTTGTTATAGCATGGATAATTATCCAAGATGGTTTAGAAGTAAAAGAGGAAAAGGTTGTATCTGATAAAGAGAAATAATACATTATTGAATGGTTTTGACCGGTTTAGGTTAAGAGTTCATAAATAAAGTATGCAGAGTGCAAATATATATAATATGACCCGTTTGGGTAAAAATGCTTAAATGAAGTATGTTATATGTAAATATGTGTAGTATGACCCGTTTGGGTTAAGAGTGCATAAATGAAGTATG
The DNA here is from genome assembly GCA_039602395.1 of Deinandra increscens subsp. villosa. Taxonomy (NCBI): domain Eukaryota; kingdom Viridiplantae; phylum Streptophyta; class Magnoliopsida; order Asterales; family Asteraceae; genus Deinandra; species Deinandra increscens. The sequence goes on from JBCNJP010000143.1 coordinate 17,487, forward strand.
TAATGTGCAAATATGTATAATATAACCCGTTTGGGTAAGAATTCATAAATGAAGTATGTTGTATGTGAATATGTGTAATATGACCCGTTTGGGTTAAGA
>JBCNJP010000143.1:18085-72999 GCA_039602395.1 Deinandra increscens subsp. villosa
GGGCCGAGTCTGGCTGACGACATGTAAATAACTTCAGCGCTTGCGGGAGGCAACCCGATTAGGTTTTTAGTTTACTTAGTTCTATTGTGGTTATTTTGGTAATTTTTAGCATAGTTTGACTTTTTGGAAGTCAACTTTGACTTTTGCTTTGTTTTTAGTTACATTAGTTGCATATTTTCGTTTCTTTTTCCGTTTTATGGTTGTTTTTGAGTTTTTCAGGTTCGTGGGAGCATCCGGGACTGAAAACAGGTTCATTCGGGTGAGGTTTGCATCGTTTTGCATGCCAAGTTGAAGACTTTGCAAAATATGGGTATTTTTGGAATTTTGGAGATGTTTCGGGTCAAGAACGAGCAAAACAGGTTTGTGACATCATTTTTGAGTCCCGAGAAGTCCCAGGTATGTTTTAATGATGGTTGGTGATGATTGGAATTGTCGAAAATTGATTTGATTTGGTTTTGGTCATTTAAGAAAAATTTTGGTTGCTGGTGCACAGGTCATGCGGGCCACTTGCCTACACATAAATATACCCCAAATGGCCCGCATGTGTTAACAAATCAAGTTTTCTCATAAATTTTCCCAAATTGATTTTGACCTAATTTTTCCTTTTCTCCCTCCCCACCTGCGATTCTTCATCTCTCACCGGCGCTCAACCACCACCTCACAGCCGCCTCACCCACTGATCTCCTCCTTCCTCCACCACCTCTGCTCGTCGCCACTGCCCACCACGCCTCCCCACCCGTCGCTGGTCTCCACCATCACCGCTCCACCCTGCGCCTCCAATTCTGCAGCCGCCACTAGATCCGCCGGCTCCGCCTTCCTCCCATCCTCCGCCCCACATCCCTATCGCCGGCACTCGTCTCTCCCGGTGACACCCCACCGCAGCCCGGCACCTCCACATCCACTCCCTCGCCGACACCCCACCTGCACCGTCAAACCTGTCGCCGCCACACCTCGGCGCCGCCCGCCGCCACCACAGCAACCAACCACCACCTCATAGCCGCTACCACCTGCCTCCGTCCAACACCATCCATTATCTTTTCTTTTAATTTTACAAAATCAGGTATGTGTTCTGTTAAAAGATTATGGTTCAAATCTTCTTGTGTAAAAATTTATGTTCCTCTAATTTTCTGATTATCTCTTGCTAATATGATGAAAGTTGGATGAACTTTATTGTTTCTCATTCAATTTCATGTCTTGTGCAACATTGCTTTGATTTGGTTTGCCCTGTTATGAGGCTGACATTTTTGTGAACATCAAATGGTTAAGAGGGTTACAGAAGTTTATCTACTAAGATAGTTGCACATCTTGTTTAAGTTTACTTTCTTTTAGGTTTATTAGTGTGTATTCGAGCACCTTCATTGTGGTTTTGGGTACTAGTTTTTTAGGTTGTGTAGTTTAAGGATACTTGGTTCATTTGGTTGTGTTTTTAGCTTTAGAGTTCATCACTTAGGCTTTTGGTTTGAATGCTCGTCTTTAGTAATTTAAGTAAGTAATTTTAGTTGCCCTTTTCACTGTTAATATTTCTCTAATATTAATAATAAAAAATAAAAAAAATAAATAAAAAAAAATTCAGAAAAATCAGAAAAATTTGTTTAGTTAATTAGGCTTCTGTGTTTCACTTCCATGTGTTTATTTTGATTGTTTAGGTTCATTGCTCGTTTAGGTTTAGTTTGCTTGTTTTGTTAATTTTCTTAGTTTCCTCTAAGTTGTTTTTGTGTCTTTCTTGTTTAGTTTTGGTAAGGAAGGTTTAGTTGTTTGTTTTTCCCGTTGTTGTTCACCCGTTGAGCTTGATTGAAACACTCGAAATGAGTGTTGGTTTAGTCCGAGTTACAAACGGGTCATGCCCGATTTTCGGGAGATTTGTGCCGTAATGCGGGCCGTTGGTACTCAATCTCCATTCCAATGGTCCGTAGAACTGTACAAATTCTCAGGATTGTTTAGAATTCAAGTTTGTGTGACGTTCACTTCATAATTTTAAACAAACGTACGCACGCTGGTTTTCTAAACTGTTGTGATCTTTCAGCACGAACCGTTCTCTTCATAAACAACAAATGGGCGGTTCGTGTAAGGTTTCATTCGGGTTGGTTGATTTTGGTAAATGCAAATTGTGGGTACTCAATCTCCATTCCCGCAATTTGCATTCGACCAAATTTCATTGATTTGCCATATTTTTCAGCTTTAACCCGTATGAAGCCCGATTTACTTATTATTTCTCTTGCTTTTCATTGTTCTAACTCTTCTTTGTTAAGACATGTGCAGGTATGGCTAAGGGAGACTCTTCTCAGACTGGGACAAAGCCCAAGAAGTGCAAAATTCAGGATGCGGCTGCAAGCCGGCCACCACCACTGATGATGGAGCCATTACCAGTTCCAGGCGAGGCACCCACACCCGGAACAGCCTATATTCCACTACACGCACACGAGTGGTTGCGTTTCCATCGAGATTCTGCGGCATATCAGAGTTTACGCCGTTTGCTTCGTCTTCCGTTCCGTCCAGTGAAGACTATTGACTGGCCATTCCTTGGCATAGTGGGATCTACGGAGAGAGCAGAGTAGCTTATTACGGGTGCTTGGAGGGGTATATTTGATATCGACCGCCCAGTCTACCGTGAGCTATCATTGGAGTTTTTCTCCACTATCCATTATGAGGGCCTCCCGTCGGACTATTCATACGACCGAGCCATTACATTCCGACTTGGAGGAGTGGAGAGGCGATTGTCATTGGCAGAGTTTGCTTGGAGAGTTGGGTTATACACGGAGGCTGAGATGACACAGCCTATCTTCACAGAGGCACGTACAGATATCTCATCCCTCGAGCTATCTTTATGGTGGCCTTCCATTGCTGATGGTGTATTAAAGGAGGGCACGAAGGCTTATTGGATTCGAGACCCCTTTCATCGCTACCTCCACAGAACCCTTGCTCACGCGATTGCGACGAGGAAAGAGAGCACATAGAAGATGACATTTATTGATGCTACATTGCTCCATTCTCTGCTGCAGGGTATTCCTTTTCAGCTAGCGCACACTCTTGCTGCTTTACTGACCCGACAGCGTTCTTCACGAGGTGGTATCTGCGGTGCTGCATATGTCACGCAACTAGCCGAGAGCCTTGGTGTTTTGCCTGATGAGCGTCCAGAGATCCCTGCCGGGCAGGCACTGACACAGGTTGCGGCGGCACAGTCTGCCACATTATCCGCCGTCGCCATCCGATCGATGAGTATGATTCTCGCACCTCCGGGAGGGCCCATCACGTGGAAACCGATGGGAGCCATTTCTGACCCTCCGGAGGGTGCCGTTGGTGGTTCGGGCGACGAGCAGCCCGCACCAGATGATGATGACGCACATGTATAGGAGGGGCCTTTCCAGTTCCCAGTCCGCCCGCCACCTCCCTCGATTGTTGTTCAGAAACCACCCGGACAACAGATTTCTGTTCAGGCTGCATTGGCGAGATATCAGGCTGATCAGAGACCAGCAGGTCCAGTTCCTCGTCCCCGCCCTCCATCCACTCAGGCCCAACTTTGTCAGTTAGTTCAGCTTGTTCAGGCTCAGACACAGACCATTGATGCGATGGGCGCTCAGATAGCCCAACTGACTCCACTAGTACCAGCCATGACTTGGATGACACATGTCCTTACATAGATTGCCTCCAGAGATCCAGTTGCCTTCGTTTCCAGGTGTTCCACCAGCCGACCAACAGCCGTGATGATTTGGTTGTACCTTTTCCGAGTTGTATTCTTATTTTGCTATATTATGTCATACTTTGATTTACAAACTCGGGTATTTTTGTATATGGGTTGGGCGTACATTGTGGTTGACTCTATGATCTTATTATCTATATTTGTTGGTTGATGTATTTGCCATGTTTTTGCTTGATAGTGACATGATGAGGCAGTTCTGGCACCTGTTTGTCGAGAGCTGTTTCTCTATATTCTTGGCTTTGGAGCATTCGAGACCCATTTCTGGCACTTACGGTCGAGATTTGTGGTTCTTGCCGATTCAGCTATGTTTAGCCCCTCGCGACTCATTCTCGCAGTTCTGGCATTCGTCAAGAGCTGCATATCTTTGATCAGGGGAGTTTTCAGTTTCCTTCACCCTTGTTCTTATTTATGTCATTCACGTACATTCGGAACGATGTACGATTCAAGTGTGGGGAGGGAAACGGTTGAAGAAAACATGAAATTGTTTAATTTGCGCTTAAATTTCAAAATTTTTCAAAAATGCCTTTAAATTGTCTGCAACAAAATGAGAAATGATAGGTAAAACCGGAGTTTTGATTCTTTTTTGTAAATAAATAATAAATAAAGTTGAAAGCGTGCCTAATTTGTGATGTGCTGGTAGGCCCAGCTGATTTCTAAAAGCTTAAAAATCCTGATTTCGCTACTTAAATAAACCTTAATAATAAATATTGTGGGCTCCCGCCTTTAGCATAGTAGCAAAGCCGAAACTGTTGAATAGGCTGATAGGTACCTCTTTTGAATAAAATGTTTATGATTTGGAGATAACCTGGCACACTATGATCTTTTTATGAAAATAAATCCGAGAAATAGTGGCGCCCCATCCATCCATCCATCTTGAGCTTGTTTTGAATTTTATTTTTGCAAAAAAAAAAATCGAATAAAGTGCATAAAATTTGCTGATCCTACGTTCTACCTCTAGGGATAGTGACTCCGGAGATGATCTATTGGGGTGATGTGGTTTTATGTTCGAGGGTCAAAGCCTGCTTACTACCTCTCGGGATAGGGACTCAGGAGATGTAATGTCAGGTGGAGACTCGCCCTAGTTTTAGGATCAAATAAATAAATTCAATTCAAGCTCACCCATCACTCCATTCATTCACTTTCCATAATCTCCAAATCATAAATATTGTATTCAATTGCGGTGGGAAAAGCCCTAAAAAAGTTTGACCCGTGCTGATTCGTGCTTTGAGACGGGATTAGGCCTAGTTGTGAAACTGTAAGTGTGGGACCCATAATTGGTAAATTTTCTGAATAAAGCATGTTCAGGGGCTTTGGTTTTCGGCGGTTGGGTTTAGTCGGACCGAAATACCGGTAATCACTTTTAGCGCGTGAGTATCTAGTTTAGAATAAAGTGGAAGGTCAATTCTTCGGTTATGATCTCATTGCGGACTTTTTCAGGGGCGAAAGAGGTTCAAGTGTGGGGATATTTGATGCATAGCATCTTGTTAATTATTTTTGATGAATAAATCCCTCATTTTGATTATATTTTGGTTATGTTTGTTGGAAAATGTGTGTGAATGAGATATTTATCTCAAAAGAATGTTTGTTCAAGTTTGGAAAATGTGATGTGAGCTATCCCACATTGGTGTGGGAACAAAAGGTGAATTGGTTTATAAGGATAAACCTCAAAGCTCTAGATATCACTTGTGTCATGTTTTACTCTAGCTCATACCCTCGCGCAGGGGGGGGGTGCAAAAAATGGCTAATCGGGTCGAAATTCTGAACTCGTGCCCGCGCGACCTGCGGACACGAATGCAGCTCCGAAACATGTGTCCGTGGACGACATGTTTTTTTGTTAATTTTCGAACCATTTTTAAGATGATTCTAGAAATGACTTTTGGCTTTCCAAACCTGATCATTCATTACGGATTAATGGACATAAATCGATCATTCATTACTGGTTAATGATGTTCACTTCGTATGCCCAGTTTACGTGTATAAGAACACGAGTTGTGGGCAGAAAGTAGACACACAGAAAAATTACATTCCAACGTCTTGCTGCTGATCTCCGTCTACAGCTTCATTCCGACCGTTTTTTCAGGCAAGTATCTCGTCCGGCTGTACACACAGTTTTGAACCGGTGTACCCTGGGAACAGACGTCGAATCTGTTTAAGGGAATTGTGTCAAACACAAGCCCGGTTCCTTTCGTTTTGTTTCTGTGTTCTTCTGGTTTTGCAGGGACTGATAGAGTTGCTGTTCGTGATCATACTTCCGTATCTTGATCGTCGGTTCGGTTAGACTTTCATTTATTTTCTATTCTTGTGAAATGCTTATGTTTGTATAACGATTGTCATAATCGTTTTACGCATAAATTCCAACAAACTTAAACAGATTCTTAGATTGTGAAGCAATCTCTGATTTCTTGATTTATACTATTGTGGTATAAAAACGTTTTATGAATGTTATTGGAGAATGGTTTTAAATTCACATATTGTGTACAATTTGTTTAAAATGTTTTAATCTCCAATTTTGTTCGTTCGTGGCTCGAACGTGGGTTTTGAATCTGGACAATTTATACCGAACGTATAAATGATTTATAAAGATTATTGTCCAACATGAGTGCTACAAATGACGAAGTTTTAAAAACCGAACTTTATGTAAAGATTGTAATTAAACCATGTGTTGATGATATAATTAAGAACGTGTCTTGATGATGTAATTAAGAACGTGTCTTGATGATGTAATTAAGAACGTGTCTTAATGTGATGGTGATGACCATTGTTAATTTAATATTTTATTATTATTTATTAATAAAAGGGTTTTTGCTCTATTATGTTTACAACCCTTGTAACGGGTCATCACAAGAATTTAACAAGGTGTTAAATTTCGTTGAGTCTCATTGCTAATCTTGTGATAAATAGCAATTGAGAAAAACAACTTGGTGTTGTTTTCAAATTTATTTAGTTAAAGTATATCTATATAAAATATAGATGTATAACAACTTGGTGTTGTTTCTTTGAGCAAATTTGTTCAAAATGAAACGAGGACATGAAGAGATAAGTACGTGGAGTGCCACTGAGGGAGTACCTCAAGATAGGACTCACGGAAATATCTTAGGATTCACTCCTTCAATGTCAGGAATGACTCGAGTGATTGCATGTCGAGGGTGGTTCATAATGTCTGGAGCAACAATTCATGCATGCTCTAATCGTTATTCCTTTAAGGAATATCGTGCTGTCAAAAATCGCATAATGATGCTAGATGGCACTAAACACAAGGCGATTGGGATCGGGACTGTAGAATTAAAAGTGTCTACAGGATGTACCCTTACCTTGGAAGATGTTTTCCATGTGCCTAGTATCAAGAAGAATGTTATCTCTGTGAGCAAGTTGAATATCGATGGTTACTCGATATTATTTGCATCAACGAATTCGTGGAGAATGTTTCGTCATCAGAATTCGGTTAAGTTCCATGCGGTAGGAACTGTTGTAGGAGGACTACATCGCTTAACTCCTTGGAGTGATGTTAAAGAGGTCATCGAGATATCTGATGACGAGAGTGTTGGGGATAGCAACACTATATGATTTTATGTTTTAAATTAAATAAGACTTTATTTCGTTATGAAATAATTGGTTTATATAAGACTTTGTCATGTTTTGGAATAAGTGTGTTTGTGGTTTGAAATTATTTTAATAAAATGGCTATGTTTGCTTTGATATTTGGTCTTTACAATGCAAATGTTTATTCGAATTATTTTCAACAAGATAACACAAGAAGTCAGATGCACATGTATAACTTCTGAGTTTAAATTAAACATGTAAATCATATATGAAACACCCCACACAATGGTAGATGATAAAGTGTATTAAAATGCACGGACATGGTATATCTCGTAGTGTTGATGTGCTCAACATATTACGGATGCACAAGTGTGAATTGTGGCGTATGAATGCAAGATATGTTATTATGGATTACAATATATGATATTGTAATTTATAAAATTGTAGAAATTTATGAAGGTCAAGTAGATGCGTCTACCACCTCAATGTTGTTGAACTATTAGAAGACTTGGTCTTCATTTGGGAGAGTATCCTAAAGCATATAGTTCTAGAAAACAAGGGATGATACATCGCTTGTGTAATGGGTTGTTGAGTGTCAATTTGGTTGACTACATCTCAAAACAATATTGATTATATTCGGGATTCATTCATATTGGTTATGAATGCACCCAGCAAATTTAATCGAATTAAGGCTCATGATGAGGCCTTCGAATATCATTGGTGTTTTGGATACTAAGGCAAATAGGTTATGATCCTAAAACCGAATAATAGGTTATGTATGGTTTTGTAACATACATATGAGACGTACACAATGTTATTGGTCTAGTCTCACGAATTTGTCTAAATGAATGTGTGAATGTGGGAAACGGATATTGTGATATCCATTGAGGCTGTGATGAATCAGAATGATGCATCTTCTGTTCACATGCTAACGTATTGCAGTCTAAGGCATGCTAGACTAGCACTAGGTTGATTATGAAGCTCTGTTAAGAGTAATCAACTATAACATTCAAGATACACATAAACACAAGATTGGATTTGTGTATAGACAAAGTTCAAGAAAGTCTACATTCGGTGTAAGGAACATGATATAAACTCTGGAAAACTTGAATGACTAGATCATTAAAGTTGATATTACCTAGTTTTTCGAAGCCTATAGCAATTTTGATTTCTTCCGAACCACTAGTTCTTTCGAACAGGTTGTTCCGGACTTGTGTGGTCCTTCGGATAAGTTGTTCCGGAATCGTGAGGTTCTTTCGGAAAGGTGGTTCCGGACTCATGTGGGTCTTCCACAATTTCTAGAATTATGCTAGAGGTTAACTTAGAACTATTCTAAGTATGAGATGCTTGTGTGAACATACTTATGGGAAAAGCATGTGTTGCTTACATCAACTCTAAAGCACTCGTGAGCTAATATATATAATGAGTTGAAGTTATGGACCGTAATGATACAGTTATTGTTCAAAGTGTGATAATAAGTGATGTCACATAAAGCTTATCAAAGTGCAGGCAATGTGGGGGGAGAGAGACCATTTGAGAAACAACCAGTGTGATGGTTGAAATGACATAACCATAGAGAAAGGGAGAACCTTTCATCACCCTATTTGGATATCATCTAATGACACTTAAATGTGGGGTGGCTTGCATTTGATATATATGTTTGGCAATAAGGATTGAAATCATATGACTAAGTGGAGTACATAATAGTCATAAGGATGTGTTCACCTTGGAAAGACTATAATGTGGTCACAAAGGGTACTTAATGCAAGATCAAGATTATAAATCTTGGCTGCAAATTATCTTGGTTGGTTTGATGAATTGTGGGAACCATCTAGTTTATGATAACTGAGTGGTTGGCATCCCAGGGAAAGATCCGCTAGCTCCCATGCAGATGATATGCTCTTTGATGTAAGTAATGTCAGGACGTCTTGGAAGCAAGATTTGACATGAAAGACATGAGAATGACAAATGTGGTTTTGGAATTTCAAAAACACATGAACTGAAAGTGGACTTGTTTAAAGTCAAACCCACTATGTGGACTAAAATTCTTGAGAAGTTATGGGAATGGCAAATAGCTTTTGCAAATGGTTTTTGCAATGACTCTAATGTGGCTAGAACTACAAACTGACACGCGTCAGTATCTAGCTAAGAATAGAGGAGAGCTTGTTTGGAGTACTCAAGAATTATTGGTAGTCTGATATATCTGATGAGTTGTACTAGACCAGACTTAGTATACGCTGTAAGCAAGCTAAGTAGATACACGAGTAATCCAAGTTCAACTCATTGGAGTTGTGTGATTAGGTTACTTAAGTACCTAAGGTACACAAAGGAACACAGGTTGCACTATAACAGATATCCAACAGTAATTCAAGGACATTGTGATCCAGGTTGGATATCTGATACGATATCTGATACGATATCTGATACGATACTTGATACGAATGATTCCAGAGCAACGAGTGAATATGTATTCACACTTGGAAGTGCAACCATATCGTGGAAGTTTTCAAAACAAAAGGTTACTGTAGATCCACGATGGAAGCAGAATTCATCGCTTTAGATAAAGCTGGTGAAGAGACAGAATGGCTACGTCTATTGAGGATACACCAAGATGGCCTAAGCCGGCAACGGCCATATGAAGACATTGTGATAGCCAATCGGCAATTGGCAGAGCTCATAGCACGATGTATAATGGTAAGAATAGACATATAAGACGTAGACATAATACGGTACGACAACTAATCTCTACTGAAATTATCACTGTTGACTATGTGAAGTCAAAGGATAATATTGCGGATCCGCTGACAAAAAGGCCTAAGTAGAGAGTTAGTCCGGACGTCGTCCATGGGAATGGGACTGAAGCCCTTGAAAGATTAAAGTTCATATGAAGGAAAACCTAACTCAGTTGACTGGAGATCCCAAGATCTGAGTTCAATAGGACAACCTAATTGTATGAACTAGTGAGGTCACTGTGGGGGAAGAATTGATAACTCCACGCACTTTAAGAAGGGGATGTATAATTGGAATCGATACATCTCCTAGTCCATTCCTAAAAGTGACAAGTACGAGGTTAAGCATATGGCTTTTAATGATTCAGCTGAGGCAGCCACACGTGGTGAATCACCTATGTGAGAGAGAAGTGGGGGTCGCTTCGAAGGGTATTGAGAGGGGGCACAATACCTAAGAGCTCTCGCAGAACCAGGCTAATGTTCATGACCATAACGAACATAACTATGAGGACTTGATGTTGTCAAGGAGAGTCTTGTGTGAAGCACATTGTCGCCTACACAAACGGCAGACGAGTTCAAAGGCATCGCCGCCTACTCAGAGCCAGTAGACTAAGTGTGTTTCATGAGCGAAGGTTCAAAGGGTAACACCTACCTATCGTATGCAAGATTCGACTGTTGAAATTCGATCGGGATTAAGTTACTTCTGAGATCAACCTCCATTCATGTGGGGGATTGTTGGAAAATGTGTGTGAATGAGATATTTATCTCAAAAGAATGTTTGTTCAAGTTTGGAAAATGTGATGTGAGCTATCCCACATTGGTGTGGGAACAAAAGGTGAATTGGTTTATAAGGATAAACCTCAAAGCTCTAGATATCACTTGTGTCATGTTTTACTCTAGCTCATACCCTCGCGCAGGGGGGGGGGTGCAAAAAATGGCTAATCGGGTCGAAATTCTGAACTCGTGCCCGCGCGACCTGCGGACACGAATGCAGCTCCGAAACATGTGTCCGTGGACGACATGTTTTTTGTTAATTTTCGAACCATTTTTAAGATGATTCTAGAAATGACTTTTGGCTTTCCAAACCTGATCATTCATTACGGATTAATGGACATAAATCGATCATTCATTACTGGTTAATGATGTTCACTTCGTATGCCCAGTTTACGTGTATAAGAACACGAGTTGTGGGCAGAAAGTAGATACACAGAAAAATTACATTCCAACGTCTTGCTGCTGATCTCCGTCTACAGCTTCATTCCGACCGTTTTTTCAGGCAAGTATCTCGTCCGGCTGTACACACAGTTTTGAACCGGTGTACCCTGGGAACAGACGTCGAATCTGTTTAAGGGAATTGTGTCAAACACAAGCCCGGTTCCTTTCGTTTTGTTTCTGTGTTCTTCTGGTTTTGCAGGGACTGATAGAGTTGCTGTTCGTGATCATACTTCCGTATCTTGATCGTCGGTTCGGTTAGACTTTCATTTATTTTCTATTCTTGTGAAATGCTTATGTTTGTATAACGATTGTCATAATCGTTTTACGCATAAATTCCAACAATGTTTTGGTTGGATTCGATGCTTAATTGTTATATATGTGGATTTAAGGTGTTGGCTGGGGTCGTGTAGTCATTTTGGATGGAAACGAGGCACTTTGGAGTTGGATTGGCATCCGGAGGTGAAGATAGACGAAAATAGAGATTTTTGAGATTCTGATGGACATGCGGGCCATCTGCCCATTTCCTATGTTTTTCAGATGGGCTGCATGGTCTGGTCAAAGCTGCAGTCAACAGGGCCATGCAGGAGGATTTTTCAGGAACACTTTATGCGGGCCACTTGCACCATTTATTCACACCCAGATAGCCCGCATCGATCATCAGACGTGAAAAACCCTTGAAAACCCTTATAAAAAGATTGGAGGCCGTTTTTCTCCACACACTCTCCCCCATTTCGACTAGTTTACATAATTATAGGGTTCTGAGATCGATTTTGGAGATATCAAGGCCAAAGGAGCAAGGATTTTGGGAGTAAAAGCTTGGAAAAGTGAAGATTTCGGTTTGGGTTTCATCATTCTTCCTTGATTTCTTCCTAGATCTTGTTTGTATTGACATGTTTACATCAGATTTGAGTTGCTTCATGTTTAGATTCATGATGTTAGGCTAGATTTCCTTTTATCACTTGGATTTGATGATTTTAAGCATGTTTTGACTTTTCGGTTTGACTTTTCATTATGACTTGATGAAATTGCCTATTAATTCTGAATTGGATGCTTTGAATGATCATATATGCATTGTTAGCTTCTATTTAAATCATATGATGTGGGTAATTTGATGTGGTTTGAAGAACTTCAACCAAATTGTTAAATTCCTCATTGTTAACCTTGTACTTTAATAGTTTTAGGTTAATGCATGATCCGATGACCATCTACATGATTGTATGATTTAGATTTGGGGCTGATCTTGTATGTATTTGTGTTGAAATTGAGTTGACCGATTCGTTTTGCACATTAGGTGGTTGCTAGACATTGATTGGTTGGTTAGAATGCTTATGACCGTAAGGTTTTGAGTTGTCATTTCGTGTTTAGCATTGCCTAAGTTCTTAGGGTCTTGATTCAGATTTATTCACGTTACAGGGCCTACTTAGGAAGACCTTCCTTGTGTGATCCTTGTTTCGTGTGTGTTTGGTTAGCTTTGACCGAAGCAACTAGGCAATTAGGCGGTTTCATTCAGTTTTCTACCTGGACTTTTATTTGGGATCGCCTTGGTAACTAGGATGTGTCTATAGTCTAGGTTGCCTTGGTAGTTATCATTTGCAGGGTAGTTGTCATATTGATTAGTCAGATTGGAGGTCAAATTCATGCTTAGAGGATTCTTATCCGAGTGATATCTGTCTCATTACTGATTTTCATTCCTAGATTCTGTTGCTTTGTTCTTTAGTTTTTTTTCTAGTTACTTGCTATTCTATTTCTTTGTTTATCCGAAATTCAAAATATTTTAGGTTAAATATTAGCAAAGTTCGCATATCGAGAGCCTGCATTGCGTCCTTGGATTTGACATCCGGGTATTTACCGATACTATTCTGCATACGATGGGTACACTGCCCTACGCGTGTGTTTAGTCACTCGGGATTTTCCCTTTTTGACTTGACCGATTTTTGATAGACACTTCAGCACACGTCAATTTTATTACCTTTATTTTAATGATACATACTCTCCAATCTCTAAACCCACGTCTTCTTCGACAAAGCATCAATTAGGGTTCATTAAACCTTCAATAGTTTCGACATATAAACCCACAGGTATAACTTTGATAATTCACGATTATATATTTGATATTTACTAGTTTTTTTGGTTCCTTCATCCTTACTTTTCTTATTTAATTATGAAGACCTAATCTCTGTTTCTTTGATGGTATAATAAGACAAACATGGTTCAATTCAATTGAGATTTAATCAATTTTTCTTCTCCCTTGTTCATTAGTTTCCATTACGTGTACTTTAATTTGTCAAGAAGTGAATTTTTAATGACTTTTAAAGAGCCGTAGTGAACACACTGAAATTTCATTATGGAGATTTAATAACTTTTAATGAGCCATAAAGAACCCTTTTATTTGGCTCGTTAATTTGTGAAGATGTGAAGATGGCATAAGATTGCACACTTTTTCTCTATAATATATTAGTTATTGAACATACATGGGTTTTGGTGATATCTATTATGATATTTAGTAGACATTTGAGTGGACCTTTTGAATATCACATAATGGATGAAGGCAATATGAGTATCCCGGAAAATAAAATGCAAAGCCAACGTGGGAGTTCATGGTTCAATCACCAACACTTGAGTACGCAAGTTTTGTATTGCATTATGCTATGATATTGATAGATATTGTCATTTAAGTTTGAGTGGTTTTTTTTTGCATGCAAGTATATTCTAAGTACAAGTTAAAACTAAAATATGGAGGCAACTTTAGGTTAGCTAAGAACTCATCTAGGAAACAATATTGTTTTGGATATCAAAAATGTGTTTACATTGACACATTGACATACAGCTTGGAAGATTTGATTGAAGAGGTTAAAAAACGTTATCCGTCAAATAGGGGTCTCATTTTCACTATATGGTTTGTTGATAAGAATGTCATTGATCATTCTTTTATTCAACTTGTTTCTGATGAGAATTTCGAGTCAATGCTTCATATGTACGAGATGGAAAAAGAGTTAACCATTTATGTGACCACGGATGATCATAGTGAGATCAATTCAATACATGAGAGGTATAAAGAGTTTAGTTTTTATGAAGAAAAAAAACTAGTATCTCTTGTACATTAAATGTAATTTTCATGGGATTTTAATGTCTTTTGTAGGGTCGAAAATGAAGTATGGATGAACCAAATAGGGAAGAAGAATTAGAATATTCTGTAAGCGATGAAAATTATCATAGCCAGTATAGTACCGATGATGAAGTAGACTCCGAGAGTGACGAAATGAAATCATTCAATAACTAAGAATACTCCAACTATGAAAGTGAATTCAAAGTTTCTAAACGCGGTTGAGTTTACACGAGCGTTGAACCACTATGCACTCGCAAATGAATTTGAGTACTTTATTGAGAAAAGTGACCCAACACGATTCACAGCAACGTGTACAGATAAAGAGTGCAAGTGGAGAATTCATGCTTCTATCACACAAGATGGAGTTACATTTGAAGTAAGTATATAAGTTCATAAATGTTATTTTTTTACACTTTATATTGTTAATAATATGTACTTTTATATATTTATATGTAGGTTAGGACATTTATAGAAGCTCATTCTTGTACTCGAAGTAACAAGGGTGGTAATAAGCTTGCAACGCAGGGATGGATTGCTAGTGTAGTTACAGACAAGCTAAAATCTGATGGAGATGTCCCTGTTGCATATCTCAGGAAGTGGGTTATGAAAAACTACAATGTTGATGTACCGTATCTAAAAGTCTTTAGGGTAAAGAACAAGCTTACAATGAAATGTATGGGAAATGGGAAGACTCCTTCATGAATATGAATGATTTTAAAGAGGAACTCCTAAACAGAAATCCGGGAAGTATTGTTGACATTGACTTTGAAAGATATGGTGACAAGAAACTATTTTTACGTTTCTTTATCTCATTAGCACCTTGCTCCAAGGGGTTTCTTGATGGTTGTCATCCTTACATAGCTCTTGATGCTTGCCATATGAAAGGAAAGTTTAATGGTGTGCTAGTTGCTGCAACAGGTGTTGATGGTAACAATTCTATATTTCCAGTGGCTTATGGTATACTTGAATCCGAGAACAAAAATTCTTGGATATGGTTTCTTGAATTGCTTAAAAAGGAAATTGGTACACCTAATGGCCTGGTTATCTCATCAGACATGCAAAAAGGTCTTGAAGTTGCAATAACACAAGTTTATCCTAGTGTTGAACATCGAGAATGCATTAGACACTTGTATAGCAATTTCAAGAAGAATTTCCATGGTGAGTTCTTTAGTAGGAGTTTATGGAGAGCCGCTAGAGCCTATAGACCAAGTACTTACGAAAGAGTATTAAATGAGATAGCCGAAGTACGTGTAGAGGCCTTTAGATATATTAGTGAGAATAATAAGAAGATATGGAGTCCTAGTAAGTTTGGAACAACATCCAAGTGTGACTACATTACTAACAATATCTCAGAAGCATTTAATTCATGGATAGGTGAATTGCGTTATCGGCCCGTACTTGATCTCCTTAATTGCATTAGGGAAAAGATAATGATACATTTTGATAAGAAAATGACGATTCTAAAGACATGGAAGGGCACATTGGTACCTAATACGAAGAGTTATCTCAACAAAATATCAAAGGTAAGTGTAATATTTATTATTCATTTGTTTAACTTGAGATTTTATGTTTTCTTGGCTCCTGGATGGACGACTAAGGTTTGTTGGAATAATATACATTTTCATTATCTCTATTATGCTAATTTATTTTTATGTTATATGTAGTACTTGGGTGAATATGAGGTTTGTAGGAGTAGTGAACATAGAGCCGAAGTAAAATACAAGGAAAACCGTTGGGAGGTCCTACTTGATGAACAACAATGCTCTTATTGGATTTGGCAAGTTAAAGGTCTTCCATGTGTTCACGCCGCAACTTTTATTGCTTTCACAAGAGATGCAAACTGGGATCAGTATGTTAATTCATATTACACTATTGAGATATATAAAGCAACTTATGCTCTGGAAATTGCTTCGATGCCTGCAAAGGATCAATGGATTCACATAGATGTTGGGGAAAAGATATATCCACCTAGTATCAAACGTCCGCCAGGAAGACCAAGAAAGAATAGAATCAAATCTCATAATGAGTCTAAAAAGAGACACAAATGTTCACGTTGTGGGGAGTATGGACACCATGTAAAAACATGCAAGAATCCGGAACAAAGTTCTAACAAAAATGAAACATCAACTAGCAAAAGGGGACGTGGAAAGAGCACAAAAGCTCATGAAAATTGATGCTATCGCTTTATGTTTGAACTTCTAGTAACCGTGTCTTTGACATTTTGCTTTGTGTTTGTTTTTATGTTTGTAAGGATACTTTTCTTAATGCGAGCTTTTCAATTTTAGTGATGAAAGTGTGTGATTGAACCAAGCATATATATATTTGGTCATAATCAAACTTTTTAAATAGATAATTTATAAAATAGATAAATTAATTTTCCTAAAATTTTCTCATCAAGATTCAACAACGTTAAATTGATGTTCTCAAATTGCTTTTTTATAAGTTCTAGAATCAAAGCTCGTGGAAATTTGTGTTTGATAGAAAATGCGGGAATAAAAATAAATTTTTTAATGGAATGGGTATATTTGAAATTTTAAAGTTTTAGACAATTAAGGGTAAAATTGTCATATCTTAGATTATTTTTATTAAAATAGATAAATTTGATATTTTTTTACTACTTTTTAAGGGTATTTTTGATATTTAAAATTTTGGATGAATATAGATGATATTTTACAACTTTACAGGGGTATATATGAAATTGACCCTAAACTTATCTTCAACATACAATTTCAACACCACTTGGTCAACAAATTTTGATCCAAGGGTGTTTAGTTTAAAGGAGTAACTAAATCTTCATGATTGTTGACACATTTATAAGTGGTTAACACTTTCGAAGATGTGGTGATATTGGGTTGTCCTAAGTGCTTGATCCGATCTTTTCCACCGTCAAGTTGATCATTTACAACTTCTTCATATGTTAACATATTTTTTTTAATTTGTACCAAAAATCTTAAAATTATGTTATCTTTAATTTTAAAAAATATTAAAAAAATATATTAACGTTTTTTACTTATTATCGCATATGTGCAATATAAGTATTTTAATTATATTACACATGTGCACTATTAAAAAAAATCATACGTGTGGTATACATTAATATTTTTTATAAAAAACTACACCATAAATCTTATAATTCTATTATCTTTAATTCTGAAAAAAATTCTAAAAAAAATAACGTTTCATTTTTTAATGTTGCACATGTACACAATTATTTTTTATACTATATTACACATGTGTAGTGTAACACCCATCCCGCTAATGACACTGATTTAGCTATTTAAAAATACGGGTCAAAAAATTTCGTTCACAATAAGGTAGCGTTTGGTATGCAGGAATGGAGGGTGGAATGTAATGAGTCATTACATCGGAATGAAAAATGACATGTTTAGTAGTACATTGGAATGGAATGGACCATTACGTAAGGAATGTGATTCCTTCCATTTTAAAGATTTTCATTCCATAGGGGAGGGGTGTTTTTTCTCGATTCTTTGAGAAATGGAATGGAAGTTTTTTTTTCCAATTAGATTTCTTCTTAAAATTATATGGAAAAAATAAAAGTCAAAGAAAGGAAAAAAATATATAAAAATGAAAAAAATAAAAACATAAAAAATGAAAAACCATAATAAAATAATAATAAACAAAAAATAAATAATAATAATAGTAAAGATAAAATTAAATTAGAAAGTAAAAAAATAAAAAACAAATAAAAAAAATATAAATTAAATTATTTAATTAAAATTAAAAGTTAAAACATTGAAAAATATAAATATAAAACATATATATTAATTTTAAATGGAAATATTAGTAAATTATATTCTATTACTCCGTCTTACTAACAATCAAACAATACGAAGCAAGAATTTATTTCAATCCCATATGGTAACCAAACAAGAAATGGAATGGTAATGATCCATTTCATTCCCTTGACCATTCCATTTCCTAGTCCATTCCATTACCTCATACCAAACAACTTCTAAAAAGGGTTTTGCACACCATTTACAAAACAAGTTACCGTTTTTAACTTCCATCTCTTATCAGAGTATGCATTGGAATATGAAATAACAAAATAACATTTCCCAAAAGATTAATGTTCGGTTCCAAAAGACTTCATTGCTCGATCATGATCCAGCTTCACTATTCGTTACCTGCCACTAACACAAGTAACATATTACTATTAATGGCATACAACCTTGCAACCCACTACATCCCCTCAACTGCTAAGAAAAAAAGCAAAACAATAATATTACATCCTAAGCGTATCACTTGGAAAGTTTAACAATCTAAGTGATATGCTTGCACAACAAGTGTATCGCCTGCAGAATGTTATGCTCCAAGCGTATTTCCCGCGACCAAGCAGTATTTTTCCAGCTTTCACTACGTCAAAATTGGTCTTTGGCCACAGAAAAAAACCGTGACCAAAGATGTTTGCCACGTTTTTTTTCTTCCATTTCAATCGACACCAAAGGTCCCGTCACCATATGTATCATAAGGCCACGTTAGAATATCAGTGGTGGAGGCCACCTAGAAGCGTGGCTATCAAACAATTCTTCCGGAAAGCGTGGCCAAAAGGTCCCAACGGCCACATGTGTTTGTTTAACGCGGCCTTTGGTATTATACGGTCACATATATTTGTGTTTAGCCACATATATTATAAATATATGTGGCCAAAGGGTTGTTGAAATCATACATTTTGTCCCAATACGCGTGGCCAAAAGGTGACAACGACCACGTTATAATATCAAAAAGTGTGGTCTTTGGTATTATATGGTCACGTATATTTGTGTTTTAGCCACATATGTTAAAAAACATGGCCAAATGGGTTGCTAAAATCATACATTTTGTCCCAATACGCGTGGCCAAAGAGTGGCAACAACCACGTTAAAATATCAAAAGTGTGGCCTTTGGTATTATATGGTCACGTATATTTGTGTTCTAGCCACATATGTTAGAAAAAAAACGTGGCCAAATGAGTTCCTAAAATCATACATTTTGTCCAAATAGGCATGGCCAAAGGGTGGGAACGGCCACGTTAAAATATCAACAGTGTGACATTTGGTGTTATATGGTCACATATATTTGTGTTTTAGCCACATATATTAGAAAAAAAATAGTGGCCAAAGGGTTGTTGAAATCAGATATTTTGTCCCAATACGCGTGGTCAAAGGGTGGGAACGACCACGTTAAAATATCAAAAGTGTGGCCTTTGGTGTTATATGGTCACATATATTTGTGTTTTGCCACATATATTAGGAAAAAAAAAGTGGCCAAAGGGTAGTTGAAATCAGATATTTTGTCCCAATACGTGTGGCCAAATGGTGGCAACGGCCACGTTAAAATATAAAAAGTGTGGCATTTGGTATTATTTGTCTTTCATATATATATAATCAAGCAATTATAGATTCATCAAATTTCTTTTTTCTTAATTACAATTAATTAAACTGCATACAATTAATTAATTAAACTGTATATATATGTCTATGAGAAACCTTAAAAATCATATTATAATTAATTATACATACATATACAGTAATCAAACTTTAATTTCTATGATAATTATAATATCTTGGTCGGGTTAGTCTGACTCCTTATAAATTTTTTCATCATCGTCATGCTCTTCAAGTTGTTTGATGCTACGTACTGTACCTTCGGCTTCGTTTTCACATCATTTACCTGGAGTAACAAAACATGACAAATAAAACCAATCACACACACACACACACACACACACACACACATATATATATATAGTTATAGTTAATTAATTAATTAATTAAAGTGCATACGATTAATATAGTAATTACCTTTGGTTCTTCAAGTACTTTAATTGTATTATCAATGGAACAAACCTTTGATTTTAATATCTTATCATGATCAGCATTGATCATTTGGTCCTTCGGCCATGCAATAATATAGTTACTGCTTTTCTTCTCTGCAAGCTCCTTAATTGTTGTTATACCTTCTACTGGGTGTGGTAAATATCCCTGTTCCTTTAAAACCTCATAAATGGAAACTCTACGGCAATTAGAAGGTAGTGGAACTCAATGAATCATTTCATCTTTTAATGCTGGGAATAATTCAGCCTTTGCCACGATGTTCCTTCTTTCCCCAAGGTGTAGCTTCACAGTTTTGCACCCCTGATCATAAATGACATAATAATAATATTAATTATAGCATATATATTAACAATTAATTAATTAAAGTCAAAAACTAAATAAATAAATTGTCAAATATACTAATATATATATCTCTAATGAGATTACTGGCTCAACAGCAGCAGGAATGTCATTATTATTAGCAGGAGCAGGTTTTACTAATTTTGTAGGTCTCTTATTTTTTCCTAAATTGACATCATATACTTAGTTGATTAATAACATATATATTAATTAACAATAACGTAAAAGCGATTTGTCAAATCCTAATTATTATATTTATACCACTTCCTGCTGTGATGTCCCAGCAGTACTGGCTGCAGCAGCTGCTGCTTCTGTTCTTTGTCTCTTTTTCCCCTAAAGACAGTATCAACATTTAATTAAATGATCATATAGTAAATAGTTATAAGGGAAGTACACAATTGTGTAAAACTAAATAGTTACCCTATCCTTTTGACCGGAAGCCATTGTAGATGGAGGAGTGTGTTTTGATCCGGTCGTAGAGAACAGACCTACAATTCAATTAGTTAACTTTCCAGATAACCATTCGGATGAAGTACAAACTTATCATAGCGGGAACAGTTATTAATTATATTCCGGAACAACTCTAACTATCCTGATGAACTTTAACTATCATGTTGAACTTTAACTATCCGGATGAACTATAACTATCCCGGTGAACTATAACTAGAAACGCATGTTCATCCAGATGAAGTAGAATCTTTCATATGAACTCTAACTATCCTGATGAACTTTACCTATCCTGATGAACTTTACCTATCCTGATGAACTTTCGCTATCCGGATAAACTATAACTAGAGACGCATGTTCATACAGATGAACTAGAATCTTTTGGATCAACTCAAATTCAGAACTGTTTCAAATCCGTACCTTATCGGCCGACCTCTGAGATGAGTTTGATTGAGGAGATTGTTTCCGTGATGTATTATGCGCGGAATTGATCATGTCCTACGTACAATTCAATTAGTTAATTAATTAATAAATATGGACTCATGGGAGATCGATCATATCATCAATATTCATTTATATTTAAGTACCGTTGTATTTACATTGGAATGCTCATTATAGCTACTTTTAGATCCTACAGTTGTTGTAAGAGGCGCCTCCGTATACTTTACTTATAAAATGATTTAACGATTTATAATAATTAATTGATAAAAAATAAAGCATATAATATAATTAATTATAGGTATGTATATATATATATATATATATATATATATATATATATATATATATATATATATATATATATATAATTTGTCCCTTAAAGAATTTACCGCTTTATCAACTTGTTTTTCTTGAATCATGCGGTTCATAAACGCCATAAGCATATCAATTTTTTCATTATGTGCTTTAAGGTTATCATTGAGGTGCTCAACATCTTGATCCTTTTTCTCACACAACTGTTTTGCATTTTTGAGTTCCGCCTCAAGTTTTTCGATCCGCTCTTTTGATCACCCTTTTGGAGCACCCTGCCAATATCCACGGGAAGTCACTCCATACCCAATACCTTTTAGGTATCCACCCCTTTCCTTGCCAAAAACCAATGTTAGGGCATCCGTTCCCAGTTCTACGTTCACGGATCCCGCATTTATTTTTGTTTCATTTTCGGCCTGCAGTAATTAATTTCGTTAATGTAGTGAGGTGCTGTTAATTTTTAACATGTAAATAATTAGGTATATATATATATATATATATATATATATATAGCAATTAAACTTACTATTTGCCCTTCACCACAGGCGTTTTGTATTCTACCTCTTTATTTACCATTCATTTCCTCCACATAAACGCTCGAGAGGGGGAATCATCAATTGCAATTTCTTTGTTTTGTACCTTGTATTATAATAATAATATATATCAGACTTGAAACATACATTACCAACTTTTCTTTCAGATAAATGTATCCTCCCCGTCCCATTGTATGATCATAAGCATATTATGCTCGAACCTGTTTTGCACTCTTTGACGCAACCTTTCCAACAGAACAGTAGGATATATAATTATAATCTCATTAATTAACACTTAGCTTAATCAATGAAATCTGCAGTTTGAATTGAATAAAAACCTTAAATTCTTCATATTTTGTATATGCTACAAATCTGTCACAGTCTTCTTTTTTCACAATAGCGCGATACATCTTTGGAACTTTCTCAAGCACAGTGGGTTTTGCTAGGTTGGGATGAATGTGTTTTTCGAACATCTTTCTTCTAAAACTCCTTAGCAATTCACCAAGCCGTACCATTATAGTATCCCTTCGACAGTCATAAATTTTGAATGTGCGAAAAGAAGAAAAGAACAAGATGTGGGCAGGCATTCAGGTTATGAAACAGATTAAATATTTTCTAATATTAAGTTTGTTATTGAATTCCATGTGACTGAAAAATATTTTGCAAACAAGCTTTTATCAAACATCACATAAAAACCAATATTCATTAACTATTAAACATAAATACAACAAAGTGTTACAAATAAACTAAAGAAAACACATGATAACGTTACGAAATATGAAATACAATAATTTTAAACATTTATTCGTCCTCGGTAGCCGAGGTTTCTTTCTTTGCCTTGCAATATTTGGTAATGTGTTTTCTTAAAGTAGAGCTTGCGACCGCTTGAAGAAGTAGACCACAAGATTTGCAACGCGCTTTATGACCGCCATTCGACATCTCGCATAAGTCGAATTTGGACCAAACTTCCAGGTTTCTAGTTGTTTCCAATATCTTCACAATCGATGATTCACCTTGGTTTGTCATACTGTTGGTTCGATAACGTAAACAAGAAAGAGTTTTTTTTTTTAAGTTTTTGAATGTCCTAATCAACCCATAAAAGTACACTACTATTTATACTAAATTATAGGAGCACTAGGGAGCCAAAAAGCAAGAATAATGGTCAAAAACTAAGCCCCAACGGCTATATAGCCATTTCCAACGGCTAGTTCTTCCAACCGGTTCTGGGACCGGTTCCTGGGATCGGTTCCAGAAAAACCGGTTCCGGTTCAATTCCTCTCCGTGAAAGCTAGAATCGGTTAAGGACCGACAATTTTTTTAGGACCGAACCGGTTCCCTAAAAAACGGTTCGGAACCGGTTCGGTTCGCCGGTTCCGTCCCGGGGCCGGTTTTTTTGTGCACCTCTAGCCAAATATGTGACAAATCCCTATTTGCTTTCTCACATGCACTTGCCTCTGATCAAAAGGGAGAAGAAGCGGCTGAGGAAATATCAGCTTCATGGGACCAACAGGGAGAGAAGCACCTGAAGAATACAAGTGCTGCAAACCTCAGCTTGTGGCCCTTGCCACTGACTGTTATAAAATTATATAATAACTTAAAACCTGCTCTTAGTAAAGCATTTGTATGAACCATTAGAGACTCCTCGTCTTCATGGTTTCCACAATAACTTAAAACCTGCTTCCAGGAGAGATAGAGTGCAATCTTCCCCTGCACAATAAAAAAATTACCAAATCTGAGACGCAAATTTCAATCGAATTTTAGTGGTGAAGATGATAACTTACCGTTTTCCACATTCGGAGAACGCCAATGCCACATTTTGGTCGGCGATGATAGACGAAAAACAGAGAGAGAGACTAGGAGAAAAGGCGCATGGTGGAGATGATGAAAATTGATACAGAGTTAACTATATATCGATACTCGAGGGTTGTGGTAGATGGAGATTAGAATGATAAAGTAAATTAAAAAGTAAATGAAGTAATAATGATTACAAGCGCCGTCGACTGTTGGTATTCTTTTAGCCACCCATTGTTTATTATACCGTGACCATTTGTCATAAGTTGCCCCGCAAACAAGATAATCAAACATGATAAACATATAATATAACCATCATATATTCAATTCTAATTAATAATATCATATCAAAATAAAAATATAAGAAAATGTTCATAATTTGTTCATAAACATATATATCAATTAATAATCTTTATCACTGCAATCTTCGGATATGTATCCTGAACTTGCATCGTCATCATCATCATCATCACGTCCTTCTTCAATCCGACTACTATTCGCAGGATCTTGAAACCAACCGGCAACTGTATCCTTCACCTTTTATTGAATATCTTTCCCAGAATCATTCCCATCTTTGTTAATCAGGGGAATTTCACTCAATTGTTTGAGAAAATTCATATCATAACATCCAACAATTTCATCCACTGAAAAAAATTTACTCTCTTCTTTATTCATATATTTCACTTCAATCTTGTTAGTAGTTAAAAACTCCCAAGATTGGACAATTTCATCTTCTCCAGTTTCATCTTCTTCAGATATAAATTCATTGAATTTTGTATCAAGGACACAGAATAATTTCATTGCCTCAACAAAGTAGTTAAAACAATCGAGAATCTTCTACGCATGGAGTTTCCTCAGGATGTTCTCATCATTGTTTTTAAGAACAGATTTATGGGATTTGAAGGATCTTCTTCTCCCCTTATTGTAAAAAATTATGCTTCACATACCAGTAAGTAAGGGAGCGTTGATTATCCATTTGATGCTCGCGAATTGGTGTAAACGAATCGGTGTAGAGAAATTTAGATCGAGAAATGGATGGCGGTAAAGGAAAATAACAATGATGATGTATATATAGGGTAGCAGTTTTGAACACGCGCGAATTGGTGTAAACGACAAAGCGCGTTTTAGAGGGAAACAAATCGTCTACTTCGCCACGCATTTAATATAAAACCGTGACCATTACTTATCTTTAGCCACGCATGTAATATTTTATCATGACCATTACTTATCTTTAGCCACGCAAATAATATTTTATCGTGAACATTACTCATCTTTGTCAGTTACAATAAATAAGAAAAGGCATGAACACTCTACTATTTAGTCACACAACCTAATATAAGTGGTCATATGTACTAGCTTTTAGCCACATAACTAATTAAAAACAGTGGTCGTTGCTCACATTTAGCCACACATAATATATACTTAACAATTTTGATTTTTTTTTAATTTACTAACTACAAAATCTACTCTTCCGTCACACGACATTATATAAGTGTGGCCAAATGTATCATATCTATTCGTTTTTGGTCACATGAATACAAAATCATAAAAAATCTGTGGCCGTTTGGTACATTTCGCCATTATTTTGTCAGTGTGACAAATAAATGCCACACATATTTGTGTAAAACAGTGGCTAAAGTCTCTGCACCTGATTATTGTTGTCACGCAAACAAAAAAATACATGGCTAAAAGGGTCCAAAGGCTATATATTTGGCCACGGGTACAAAATATGTGTGGCTAAAACTAGTGTTTCTTACCTTTAGCCATGTTTTTCTTAAAATAGTGGCTAGGCGTTTTCGAAAAAACCATGGCTAAAGCCACTTTTTGACATAGTGTTTACACTTAGCCAAATTTTTGCATTTTTCAGCCACTTCCCTTCTTTTTCTTGCACAACCCTTATTATAACAAACACATTCAATCCTTCAAATTCATAAGTAGAAAAGTTAATTCATGCAACAACAACAATCATAATTTACATTCAAGAAAACATTTACTTCCACCCGAAAATCCCAACCTGTTGACCCATTTAGCCCCATTCATACCTGAACTTTAAATCTGTGGTTCCTACAGGGTTAACGTAATTCTATTTTGTCTATAGTCATGCTTTTTATACAAACATGAGTCATACAACTAGAGAACTTCAGGTTTTTACTAACTCAACGACTTGATAATCTACTTCCTTTAACTTTAGCTTAAGTTGTCAAACCCTTCTTGACACAAACGACTTGTGCCAAGAATACACACTCACCCGAATGTGCATTCATTAGTTTGGTTATTTCTAACCACATTTTATTCCAGATTCTCTTGTATTACTACAATTTCCCCTTGGACCCATGCGGGTCCATTTTCTTTCAACCTAAACAGGTGATTTACTCATTCACATATTAATTTCCATTATGGATAATCCACCAACTGGGTTCATTCACATAAAATTCACCATCGCAAAATAAAGACATTCGCACATTCTTACAACATCTAAAATAACGCTCCTATGTTACTCGTCTTAACCCCAAGAGGGTTATACAACATGCTATACGTCTCACATCTTAGTTTATCAATCACTACCCTATCGGGTCACATTACACATTTATTATAACACCCTATGGTGTTATCATTCTTACCCTAATGGGTCACTCGGTAAATTCATACCCAAACGAGTTACTCGTTACAATCTTACCCAAAGGGGTCATTCGTTACAATTCTACCCAAATGGGTCATTCGTTACCATCGTACCTAAATGGGTCATTCGATACAATCCTACCCAAACGGGTCACTCGTTACCATCAAACCCAAACAGGTCATTCATTACAATCTTACCCAAACGGGTCATTCATTACAATCTTACCCAAACGGGTCATTCGTTATAATCTTACCCAAATGGGTCATTTGTTACAATCCTACCCAAATGCGTCATTCATTACAATCCTACCCAAATGGGTCATTCGTTACAATCCTACCCAAACGGGCCATTCATTATAATCCTACCCAAATGGGTCATTCGTTACAATCTTACCCAAATGGGTCATATTACGCATAGTCTCCACACAACATACTTCATTTATGCACCCTTAACCCAAACGGGTCACATTACACGCACGTACACCATATTTCATTTATGCATTCTTACCCAAACGGGTCATGTTACACATATTCATATACATCATACTTCATTTATACATTCTTACCCAAAAGGGTCATAATATACATATTTGCACATAACATACTTCATTTATGCACTCTTAACCCAAATGGAACATATTACACATATTCATATACAACATACTTCATTTATGCATTCTTACCCAAGCGGGTCATATTATACATATTTGCACACTACATACTTTATTAATGCACTCTTAACTCAAATGGGCCATATTACACATATTCACATACAACATACTTCATTTATGCATTCTTACCCATACGAGTCAATATATACAAATTTTCACACTACATACTTCACTTATGCACTCTTAACCCAAACGGGTCATATTACACATATTCACATATAAAATACTTCATTTATGCATTCTTACCCATACGAGTATTATACATATCTGCACACTACATACTTCATTTATGCACTCTTAACCCAAACGGGTCAAAACCATTCAACCATGTAATATTTCACTTTATCAGATACAACCATTTACTCTTTTACTTCTAAACCATCTTGGGTAATTATCCATGCTATAACAACTATACCATATGCATACCTTGTAACAAATTTGAACACTCTTAAATGTTACCTCGAGTCTTCCGATTGTACCACTTTAATGGCATGAGCTTCCTCTTTGACCACCTATAATTACTTAACCATTTAGATTGATCATTCACAACATAACAATCTATTACACTCAAGTAATCCACCATATATCAAATTGACCACAACCATGTACTTTTAAGTTTCAACATCTGACTTAGGCATTTCCACAAACACCTTGTGTGCACAAATTCACTTAGTTTATCACACATAGTTTTAATATATTAATTCATCCCAACATTGCTTACTAGCATTTCAATTCACATCATTATGTCAAATCAACAATCTTTACTTCATTTATGTGCATACTTGGGGTCTAATTAATCAAAAATAAGCCACACATACATCATCAAAATCGTTTACCATACATGGGGGTTTTACCCGATTTACATCTTCTACTAAGTTTCTATTGAAATACATCATGCATAGCAATTTCGTGATTTATATACTCATACAAGGTTCATACTACTAGTTTATTCATCAATCCAACTTATTCATCAACTTCGACTTAATCAACTCAATGAATATGAACTTACTTGATTATTTAAACAAGATTTGAAGAATGAATCACATATAGATGATAGAATCAAGCTTAGACTTCGAAGTCCACCTCCAAATCCACTAGATTTTACCCCAATTTCGAGTTCTAGGCAAAGCCCTAGAACATCCTCTTCCCAAAATCGTTTCTGTGTATTTCTCCATGGGAGAAATTAAGAATTTTTCCTTTTAATTCTCATATTTACATATTGTGCCTCTATGGTGCCCATTTTGCTAAGTTTTAACCACTATCTTATATTTTACATATAACACCCTCATCATCCATGACATATCTACTAGTTACTTGTACTTTAGTAACTAATAAAAACATTAATTAATTTATATTAGTCGTCACCTGAAACATACTTCACCAAATAACCCCATAATTCATAAAATAATACGTTTAAATTCAAAACGGGTCTTGGGGTGTGACAACTCCATCACCCTTAAAAAGAGTTTCGTCCTTGAAACTAATTCATACACTTTACCTCCTACAGAGGTATTTCCACCCACCCTTTAACTACTTCCTTTTACTATTACCGGGTCACCTATAGCCATGGTGACCACACTAACTATTAATCTAACCAATACAATTCCTTTGTCGGTCTATCTTGGTCCTACAGGACATTCTATCTATCTTTCCCTAAACCCATTGGGCCTCAGGACTTTATGGATCATTATCCAATATCCTCTCCACCCTCAACCTCGTGGTTCATCAATCATGCCTACATAGGTTTCCACTACTCGTAGGCCTATTCACATTGCCCATAGGACTTTCACCAATTAATAATCATAAGTTAGCATCCTATCACTATTATAACACCTCATATTATTTAACCACTTATTTATTCTATTCCTCCCTTCAAATTCACACCCCACTTCCTATCTCTCCAAGAACATGACGGCTACGACACCAGTCAGCTCATAGATTTTATTCAACCTTCCACATTATCTCATACTTTGCAATTTGATATGCTTGGCCATTATTTCATATGACCTCTAACATTCATCATGCCTCTCACTAGTAACTTATGTTGGAAATAGGGTGTCCTGACCCGACGAATTAACGAACCCAACCGATATTGACCCGTAAGAGTTACACCCGGGTCAACGGACTATTAAATCCAATTAATTGTTAATTAGTATTAAACGAACTAAATGGTTAATTAAATAAATATTAATTATTTATTTAATTAAAACGACAAAACTTTTGGCTAAAAATGCTCGTGAAATAAATAGACGGACTGATCAGTTGTTACCGAATTAACAGTCTGATCAGTTTGGTGGACCAAAGGAAATCGCGACCGGGCCCAGTCCGTCAGAGCCCCGGTCCGTGATTTTTTTATTTAAAATAGGGAGAGAGGAGTAAAATTGTTAGACAAGTCACAAACCCTAAATCTCTCTCTCTCTCTCTCTCTCTCCCATTCGTAGACCGTAACCGGCGCCCCACCTCCTTCGGCCGCCGCCAACCACCGTCCGACACCACCACCGTGATCCTCCATATTTCTGATGGATCCCCGTCTCGCCAGCATCTGTGCTCGCCTCGAAAATGAAGTTGTCGCAGCCCGAGCCGAAGCCGAAGCCGCCACCCGAGCCGCCGCCGCCCGAGCCGCCGCCGCTGCTGCCTCCTCCATGCCACCACGCGATAACCGACCGGTGGTCCTCGTGCTGCCGGCGCAGCCAAGGCCACCGCGCCCGGTCCCCTCGTCGTGGCCAGCGCCCCTGTACCCGCCGGCCACCGCCACCGTGTCACCGCCGGTCACCGGTGATGAAATCCTCGTGGGGACTGTTCTGGTCGCTATTCCGACGGAGAATGTTTTGTCACCACCACCGGTGGTATCCCTACCACCAACGCCGCCCTAAGGCCGCCGCCGCCGTTGATGATCTGTCTCGCAGGTTCGAGTCAGATGTCTCAGCCTGTCCTAGGCGCGAGCCCGTTGAATCCGGGTGTCTCGAGCGGTTGCTCGGATCCCGCCAAGGTATATCTAAATTATTTAGATATTTAATTTAATTTATTTATTTATTTTAAATAAATATTTTTCTGTGTTTGTCATGTACGGTGATTGATCCTATTACAGTTACGTCCGCGTGTTTTAAATTAAATCGTTTCCGCTGCTAAATTAATCTAGTATTAATTTATTTATTAAATCGGTTTTAATAAAATTAAAATCGGTAACCCGGACAACTACTGTAAATCCCAACAGTGGTATCAGAGCCATTATCACCGTGCGCAAACCAGAATCGGTCTTTTGTAACCGGTAGTTCGCACTTTCGACTTAAATCCAAATTGCGAATTAGAATTAATTTTACTTGATTAATTTTAATTCTGTATAAATTTATTATTGTGTGTTACGGCCGACCCCTTATTAAATTGCATAATTGTTTATGTCATGGCGTGTTTGTTTTCTCTGGTTGGCCCAATTGTTTTGGCCCATTTATGTATTTCGAATTTTGATTTAGTGGACCCGGTTTTAGGGTTTCAAAGTTGTACAATATTTAGATCTAGGTTACAATTGTTGTAATTGTAAATTTTGTATAAAAACCAAGAATTGAAGACTGGACACACGCCGGAGAGATGTTGAAGCAAGTGGGAGATGAATCGGATCCAAGTACGCACGGAGTTGCCTCCTTGGTTGTTCACCATTTATTGTATTTAATTTTATATTGTATATGTCCCTCATGATCTCGCTTGTTTGGCTCGAGCGAGATCAAGACCTTATGCCGTTTAACACACAATATGCCATTCGCGACAACTTAGTAATTTTAATTAGGTTAAATTAATTTACTAGTCCCGAGTGGTGATTAGGTTTTATCGTTCGTGTCTGACAGTAATTAAATATTAAAAGTAATTAATATCCCTATATGGTAATTCTTAAAAACTGATAGTTCGTGCCATCCTATCTCAAGTCGAACTTGGAACGTATTTACCGGAGCATCAGTGTTGGAGTATTTCAACACCGCACTTGGTGCCGAGGGTACCTTCTAAGGTGAGGTCATTGGAGTATTTCAACACCGTGTCATCACTTCGACCATTTAGGATTACTATCGCTCTAGACGTATATGTTCGTGGTGTTGGAGTATTTCAACACCGCGCCACGGATGTATATTGCTAAAGTGGACATGGATGAGGCTAAACGTATCGCAAAATACAATTGTATGTATATAGCGGCCTCATACCGAGAGTTGTGACTTGAGTCTCAAAATTGACAACCGTTGTCAGTTTATTTACGCGGCTTTGCTCCTGAGGCTCATTTGGTGGTCTCAAGTAATGTCGTCTAAACGAATTCTCGATTTCTTAAAAAATAAACTTTACCAACTTATTTTAAAGAAATATAAAACATCGAAAACACTGATTAAATTTACTTTGCTTATTTCAGAAGGCTAAAGAAAACTCACCTCCATTGAGTTCAATGGTACAACTCGACCCCTTCACTGAGACTGGCTTTCTCGCATGGCAGACAACCCTGATGAACCTTTTAAGGCTCTTCGGGAAGCTCTATGACATTGACCGACCGATCGCGAGTATTCCATCTTACTTGTTAAATGAGAACTCGCGGTCTGAGCTCCAAAAGCACACTGACGATGATAAGGACGTCACTGACCTGATGTTATCTAGCATGACTCAGGATTATCGGTACAATTTCATGGGGATGTCTGCTTATGACATCATTCGTAAACTCAAGGATCTATTTGAGCTAGGTTAGAGGACTGAGCGAGCCGATGCACTTTCACAATTCGTGAACTGCTCTATGGCTAATAACTCCTCTCCATACGATCATGTCATGCTGATGAAAGCGTATATCGCGACAGGCTGATCGACCTTGGCTACTCCATCTCTGACGGGATGGCTCTTGATGTAGTACTCAGATCTTTTCCTGAACATTATCGTATTCTTGCGATTAATTGTTTGGCTCAGTCGATCGAGGAGGTTATTCCGTTGATAGCTCGACGTGAAGATCAAGACCACGCCAGACGTGCTCAGAGTTGCTAATACAAAGATCTCCAAAGCTAAGAAGGTTAAAGAAGGTAAAGGCAAGAAACCACAGGTGAAGCCTCCCGAGGAGCGCCTGTGCTATGAGTGCAACAAAATGGGACACTGGCGTCGCAACTGTCCCGTTTATCTTGCAAAGCTGAAGATGACCAAGAATCCTAGAAAGGGTTGCTCATCAGGTATGTCAATAAATGTTATTGAACTTTTCACTGTTTCCTCCAATTCATGGGTATTTGATACTGGATGTGGTTATCACATCGTTAATGTGTTGCAGGAACCTGAGAGGTGGAAGAAGACAGAACAGGGCTGCATGGACCTCATCGTTGGTGACGGGAAGAAGGTCCCAGTACTTGCTACTGGCACATATTCTTTTTCATGCTCTTCTGGCCTTGTAGTTACTTTAGTTAACTGTTTATATGCACCTGGTTTATCCAGAAACATTATTTCTGTCTCTTCATTGTTTGAACAAGGATTTCGGTATAAATTTAATGGAAATGTGATTTCTGCTTACCTTAATGATATCTTTTATTTCGAGGCTAAACCTCGACATGGTATATATGAGATAGATGTTCAAACAAACGACCAGCTCTATCATGTTTCTAAAAGAAGCAAAGCTGATAGTAACGAATCCTCGATTATGGCACCATAGGCTTGGTCACATAAGCAAGGCCCGCATTAAGAAGTTTCAAACTGCTGGCATTCTCGAATCCCAAAATGCAGATTCCTTTGATGAGTGCGAGTCGTGCTTATTTGGTAAATTAACCAAGTCACCCTTTACCCACACAGGTGAACGGGCCCAAGGATTGTTAGGCATTATTCATACCGACGTGTGTGGACCCTTTCGAACCGAAACGAGAAATCGTGAATGATACTTCGTGACCTTTATCGATGATTACAGCAGATATGCCTATGTCTATCCGATGAAGCACAAGCATGAAACTTTTGAAAAGTTCAAAGAGTTTCAAAACGAAGTACAAAATCAGCTGACTCGAACTATTAAAATACTTCGATCCGATAGAGGTGGTGAATACCTAAGCGCTGAATTCCTGAATCATCTGAAGGAATGTGGAATCATTTCACAACCTACTCCACCTGGCACACCCCAGTTAAATGGCGTTAGTGAAAGGAGGAATCGAACTCTGCTTAACATGGTTCGATCGATGATGTGCAGGACAACCTTGCCACATTCCTTTTGGGGATATGCCATCTTGACCGCTGCTCGCCTAATAAATCTGGCACCGACCAAGAAAGTAGGGAAGACCCCATATGAGATATGGCATGGTTCTCTTCCTAAGCTATCATACCTCAGGGTATGGGGATGTGATGCTTATGTCACCAGTGAATCTGACAATAAGCTCGATCCCCGAGGCGAAAAGGTAACTTTCGTTGGATACTATTGTAATACCGGTTATTACTTTTACCATCCCGATGCAAACACTGTTTCCATCAAAAGGAAAGGTAAATTCCTTGAGAAAGAATTCCTTGCTCGAGGAACAAATAGTGATCCAGTGGATCTTGAAGAAATTCGAGATACACCTAACCCTGAGACGGTCGCTGCGTCTGACCGATAAATTGTTGTCGCACCATTAGACCCAAGCACAAGCACAAGCGTTCGTAGGAGCGAAAGAGTACGATATGAGCCTGATAGATACCTTGGATATCATGAGGCCTTTGACGTTCTGTTAATAGCCGAGTCTAACGATGAGCCTATTAACTACAAAGCTGCTATGTCAGATCCGGAATCTGATAAATGGCTTGAAGCCATGAACGCTGAGATGCAATCCATGCGTGACAATCACGTCTGGGACTTGATTGAGCTACCCCCCGGTACACGGGCAGTAGGGAGCAAGTGGATCTTTAAAAGAAAAACTGCCATGCATGGAAATGTGCAAACCTACAAGGCACGGCTTGTAGCGAAAGGTTTCACTCAAACCCAAGGGATTGACTATGATGAGACCTTTTCGCCCGTTGTCATGATCAAATCGATCAGGATTCTCCTTGCCATAGCTGCATACCATGATTATGAGATATGGCAAATGGACGTTAAAACCGCTTTCCTGAACGGACAACTCGAAGAGGATGTCTACATGGTTCAGCCTGATGGTTTTGTCGATCCAGAGAATCCAAACAAGGTTTGCAAGCTAAGCAAGTCCATTTATGGACTCAAGCAGGCATCTCGAAGCTGGAATCTTCGTTTTGATCAAAAGGTCAAAGAGTTTGGTTTTGATCAAAATAAAGGTGAACCTTGTGTTTACAGAAAGGCAAGTGGGAGCGCTGTATCGTTCCTCGTACTATACGTGGATGATATATTGATCATAGGAAACAACATACCCATGCTTAACGATGTAAAGAAATGGCTTTCATCTTGTTTCGCTATGAAAGACCTTGGAGAAGCCGCTTACATTCTGGGAATTAAAATTCACAGAGATCGATCTAAGCGCCTTTTGGGACTCAGTCAAAGCACATACGTTGATAAGATCATAGCTCGGTTCAACATGAGCAGCTCCAAGAAAGGAGCCGTTCCCATGACTAAGGGAACAATCTTGGACAAATCTCAAGCACCTAAAATGGAGCGCGAGATAAGCCAAATGGCATCGATCCTATTTGCCTCAGCTATTGGATCTATCATGTATGCCATGCTCTGCACACGACCGGATGTCTCGTATGCACTGAGCGTGACAAGTCGGTACCAACAGACACCATGACTAGCTCACTGGACGGCTGTAAAGAACATATTAAAATACTTGAGAGACACCACTGATATGTTTCTCGTATAGGTTGAAGAGCTCACTGTAAGGTGTTACACTGACGCTAGTTTTCAGACTGACCGAGATGACTCTCGCTCACAGTCAGGATTAGTATTCACTCTTAACGGAGGGGTTGTTTCCTGGAGAAGCTCAAAACAACCAGTAGTAGTTGATTCTACTACTGAATCCGAATACATAGCCGCCTCAGAAGCTGCTAAGGAAGCCGTGTGGATTAAGAAGTTCATATCCGATCTCGATGCAGTGCCAAGCATAAGGCAACCCATCAAGATGTTGTGCGATAACACAGGCGCTATAGCTCAATCCAAAGAGCAAGGGTCTCACAAGAAGGCCAAGCACATCCTGAGGAAGTTCCACTACATAAGAGAAGTAGTCGACAGAAATGAAATCAAAGTAAGCAAAGTACACACAGATGAAAACTTAGCTGATCCCTTCACTAAGCCTATGACTCAGGAGACTCATGTACACCACAAAGAAGCGATAGGGTTAGATTAGCTAAAGACATGTTTTGATTCGGTATTTGGATGTATGAACACCATCAGTTATCTATATTATTCTTATTCCATCTGTTTTATGCAATAATGAATTACATAACTGTGTTCAATATTTATACGTTTAATCCTTGGACAATAAGTTCGTGTCCTAAATGTCCGTAGTCGATTAGTTAGTGGCAGCTATACTAAAATAAGACTATTGTGACTGCTTGAACCTTAAAGTAGTTTAACGTTCAAACTCACGGACCTCATTGGTGAATGACGTTGGACGTAACTCACATCATGCAATGCAAACATGGAAGTCTTGCTTGCTTGATTAATGCATGCTCTAATGTATCCTTAGACCTGAGACGCATATTCGAACTCCCCTCTACTAAAGAACATTCGTTGATGATGATCTGTCTCGCAGGTTCAAGTTAGATGTCTCAGTTCGTCCTAGCGCGAGCCCGTTGAATCCGGGTGTCTCGAGCGGTTGCTCGGATCCCGCCAAGGTATATCTAAATTATTTAGATATTTAATTTAATTTATTTATTTATTTTAAATAAATTTTTCTGTGTTTGTCGTGTACGGTGATTGATCCTGTTACAGTTACGTCCGCGTGTTTTAAATTAAATCGTTTCCGCTGCTAAATTAATCTAGTATTAATTTATTTATTAAATCGGTTTTAATAAAATTAAAATCGGTAACCCGGACAACCACTGTAAATCCCAACAACTTATACTTATCATCTTGACAGGTTTATACATATCCCATGTATCGAATTTCATCCATCCGTCCTCTTACTTGGTTTGCACAAGTAGCCATCTCCACTTAATACTCAGTGGCGCAACTTGAAAGAAAACCTCGAGGGGGCGGGGCTAAAATAATTCTATCGAGGGGCTGATACTCAATACATCCGCGTGGACGATACTCAATATATATACTTTTTTTACAAAAAATCACGAACATCAGTGGTTCTGGCCAAAAAAAATGCAGGGGCGGTTTGCCCCCTCCGGTCCCTCTTATACTTCGCCCTTGTTAATACTTACAACATTTATTTCTCTACTCGTTTAGTCAAAAAAGTAGAGGTTCACCGTTTTTATCCTATACACACTCTTTATTCTATATGTTAATCTATGTACAATCTCACCACACTTAACATCATCATACATATTCTACATTAATCATACATGTAGAATTTTCGCATTCTATTATCCTATAGCTTACCTCATTCTACTTATTTAATACAAGTAGAATTTCAACACGTAATCATGTAACACACTTTATCCTACTTTGCAAGCACCAGTAAGATTTTATAATTTTCAACATTCCATACTTTATTCCACACTATTTATCACAATTTGAACGTTACCATATAGCCACATAGCACACTTTTATTCCACTTGGTTAGTCGAAGGAGGATTTCACAACTTTATTTCATAACACAATTTATTCTACGTGCTTTACACACGTAGAATATCACCACATTATCACATAAAACACTCTTATTCCACCTTCCTAGCACAAGGAGAATCTCACATTTAATCACAACACATACTTATCTTACATTGTATGTACAAGTAGAACTTTCTCCGCTTTTACCGTCTTACTCACTCCCTTGGCCCAACTTTGCCCTTTCATCGTCTACACATGCTGGTGTGGTGTTTTAAACACCAACCGTTGTGCTTGAACCCCCCCCCCCCCCCCCTAGACACACACATTTTCCCACTTTCAATCTCTCACTTTGATTTTAATCACCTTAGTGGTCATTACCACACAAACATTAGTTCATATCATAAATATCATCAATATTAATTACTCACCTTACTTACCGGGTCACACGATCGAGCCTTGAACCGAACACCCTTTTATACCACGAGCACTTGGTTTGAGTTCAAGTGTTCCCATGAAACTTGAATCCCTTAAACCTTGGCTCTGATATCAACTTGTAACACCCATCCCACTAATGATACTGATTTAGCTATTTAAAAATACGGGCTAGAAAATTTTGTTTACAATAACTTCTAAAAAGGGTTTAGGACATCATTTACAAAATAGTTACCATTTTTAACTTCCATCTATTATAAGAGTATGCATTGGAATATTACATAACAAAATGTACACACAATATCAACATTTCCTAAAAGATTAGTGTTCGGTTCCAAAAGACTTCATTGCTCGATCATGATCCGGCTTC
Source organism: Deinandra increscens subsp. villosa (assembly GCA_039602395.1). Lineage (NCBI taxonomy): Eukaryota > Viridiplantae > Streptophyta > Magnoliopsida > Asterales > Asteraceae > Deinandra > Deinandra increscens. Next base: position 55,793 of record JBCNJP010000143.1, read on the forward strand.
ACTATTCATTACCTACAACTAACTCCAGTGACACATTAGTATTAGTGACATATAACCTCCCAACCCATTATATCCCCTCAACTGCAAAGAAAAACAGTAAAACAATAATATTACATCCCAAGCGTATCGCTTGGGAAGTTTGACAATCTAAGCGATATGCTTGCACAACAAGCGTACCGCCTGCAGAATGTTATGCTCCAAGTGATACGCTTGGAGCAATATTTCCCAAGACCAAGCAAAATTTTTCCAGTTTTACACTTAGCCAAATTAACAAACACATTCAATCCTTCAAATTCACAAGTAGAAAAGTTAATTCATGCAACAACAACAGTCATAATTTACAATTCAAGTAAAGATTTACTTCCACCCGAAGATCCTAACCCGTCGACCCACTTAGCCCCATTCATAGCTGAACTTCAATATGTGGTTCCTAATGGGTCAACGTAGTTCTATTTTTTCTATAGTCATGCTTTTTATACAAATATGAGTCATACAAGAGAGAACTTCATGTTTTACTAACTCAACAACTTGATAATATACTTCCTCTAACTTTAGCATAAGTTGTCAACCCATTCTTGACACAAATGACTTGTGCCAAGAATACGCATTTACCCGAAGGTGCATTCATTAGTTTGGTTATTTCTAACCACATTTCATTCGATATTCTCTTGAATTACTACATTTTCCCCATTGGACCCAAGCGGGTCCATTTCCATCATGGATAATCCACAACTGGGTTCATTCACATAAAATTCACCATCACATATAATAACTTCTAAATAGTAATAGAGACATTCGCACATTCTTACAATATCTAAAAGAACGCTCCTATGTTACTCGTCTTAACCCCAAGCGGGTCATACAACATGATATACGTCTCACATCTTAGTTTATCAATCACTACCTTATTGGGTCATATGGCACATTTATTATAACACCCTATGGTGTTATCATTCTTACCCTAATGGATCACTCACTACATTCATAACTAAACGGGTTACTCGTTACAATCTTACCCAAATGGGTCATTCGTTACAATTCTAACCAAACGGGTCATTCGTTACCATCCTACCCAAACGGGTCATTCGTTATAATCCTACCCTAACGGGTCATTTGTTACCATCCCACCCAAACGGGTCATTCATTACAATCTTACCAAAACGGGTCATTCGTTACAATCTTACCCAAACGGGTCATTTGTTACAATCTTACCCAAACGGGTCATTCATTAAAATCCAAACCAAACGTGTCACTCGTTACAATCTTACCCAAACAGGTCATTCGTTACAACCCTAACCAAATGGGTCATTCGTTACAGTCTTACCCAAACAGGCCATTCGTTACACTCCTACACAAACAGACCATTCGTTACACTCCTACACAAACACACCATTCGTTACACTCCTACCCAAATGGGTCATATTACGCATATTCTCACACAACATACTTCATTTATGCTCCCTTAACCCAAATGATATTACACCCACATACAACATACCTCATTTATGCATTCTTACCCAAACGGGTCATATTACACATATTCACATACATCATACTTCATTTATACATTCTTACCCAAACGGGTCATATTATACATTTTTGCACACAACATACTTCATTTATACACTCTTAACCCAAACGGATCATATTACACATATTCACATACAACATACTTCATTTATGCATTCTTACCCAAACGGGTCATATTATACATATTTGCACACTACATACTTTATTTATTCACTCTTAACCCAAACGGGTCATATTACACATATTCACATACAACATACTTCATTTATGAATTTGTAAAACCATGAGATGATCTTACTACTGCATGATTCGGTAATTGGATAGCAACGAGAAGGTAAATAAAGCTTTGCTTTATTGATTCACAAAGAGTTACAATGTAGACAGAGAAACACACTCAGTTTACACACAGTTAAGATGTTGCAAATGACAAAAACCCCACTAACTCTCTCTAACACGGACTATTTATAGTCACTTAGTCAACAGGCCAGCGGACCACCAGCGGACCATCTGGTACGCTGTACCAACTGGTCCGGCGGACCATGTGATCCGGCCAGATGACTATCTGACTCACACAGATGCTCTTGTCTAGATACAATACACGAGACACACGTTAGCATAAGGAATATGCTTCTACAAACTCCCCCTTAACGTGTAGTGTATCTATATTCTAACTAAACTTCAGTCTTCAATCTTCAACAATGTTGTATCTGATTGACAACTTGAAATCTTGTCAGAATTAGAGCTTGCATGGCTGGATCACTCTTCAATCACCTTTGAACTTCAAGATCCACTTGTGAAAGATATAACATACTCCCCTTATCACCATGCTTGAGTTGCCTCACTCAGATAACCTGCAATTTCAGAAGACAGAAACGCAGCTTTCCTTTTCTTTTGAAAAATAATTTAATCTTGGCGCAAAACTTCTCTTCGAGAATCCAAGATGTAGATTTGAATTTTTGATTTCGTATCTTGTATCGATCGGTCGAAAACAAATAAGAAATAAAATCTTTTTGGCTTTTTGAAACTTTATATCAAAACACACCGAAAATCTTTTTGAATTTTTTAAGATATGAAACATAAATGCAATACATAAATGAAATACTGAATCACACACTATTTTTGTATTTTGCGAGAAAGATCACAACTTGGGATCATATTGGTCATGACATGCTGAACTACACTTCAATTTCAATTATTTCAGCACATAAGTCATGTCGATTACTGGTATAACTTGTCCATCTTAAACTCAGGCACAATCATACTCATACCATCTGGATATGTTATTGAATTGATTAGGTTTGCTTTGACCAGTGTACCCCACACTATCAGACATACTCAGATATGTTTTTGCTTTTTATATCACACTTTGTGATTTCATTTGTGATTTAATCACATAATGAATGTATTCATGATTTAGTCAACTGTGTTCCATGCAAAAAGAAATAAGAACGTTAAATCGTCTACCTTAAGGTCGATCTTTCGATACGCAGATAAGGCCTCGGATTTACCAAAATAAGAAAATAAAACAAGTTGAAATTGTATAACCCAACAACAATCAGGTCGGTACTCCTGTACACGCAGAGAAAGTCCGATGAGTTATACGAAACACCAAAGAAAATAAAGCAGAACGTCAAACGAACAACAATCAGGTCGGTCTTTCGACACGCAGAGAAAGTCCGATCGTTTGACAAAATAAAGAAAATCAAACAAGTTTAAATCTTTGCAAAATGAACACATGTATACACAGTGACTTCTCATTTTCTTTTTCACATATCTTTTCTTGATATATCATGAAATATGCATCAAGATGTTGTCCACTTGGTCAAGCATTAATATTTAGTGTTTATCACATCTGAATACTTTCTGATTCAATGTCGAGCCTACCAAGCACATCGAACAATGATCTTATGGCTTTTTCATCTATTTTATCCATGAGTCAGACACGTAAGCCAATGTACCATCATTTCCCAATCATGTCGGATACAATTTCTCATTTTTCAATGTTTTTGTATTTTTCCATTTTTCGATGTTTTTGTATTTTTCCATTTTTTGATGTTTTTGTATTTTTCATTTTCTCCCCCTTAAAATGAAAACTCTATTTTTGGATTTTCATTTTAACACAAACAAAAACACAAAGACGCTATTTTTGGCTTTTCAATTTTCTCCCCCTAAACTACATACAAAATGTAAAAGAAAGAAAATTGACCAATCGATACTGATACCTTTACAGTTTAAGCTTTCAGAAAAACTTTTAGTTTAGAAATATGAAGCATTCAATTTAAGTTAAGAACGCAGAATACTCCTCCACCAGCAACTTTGCAATCACTAACGGGTCTTCTAGGAATACCTGCACACTGGTTATAAAAATTAGTACTCAAATGACCCGAAGCACACAGCTTCTGGTCGACCAGTGTCTTCCACAAAATCAGTTGCAGCTTGGCTGACCACCTTAGGTCGCCACTGCATCTTTGCAGGTGCAGTTTTCACAGAAACATCATCTTGTGATGAATCACCAACACTAGACTCACTTTTGAAATGCTTTTGATTTAAAATGTGATGTTGGTGAGTCAATAAAAATTCTGCCGGATTCATCAATTATCGTGGCAGTTTTTCCAGAAAATCTTCTTTTAACAGTGACAGGACAAGCTTGTGCTAAATGTCCCTTTTGACGACAATGATAGCACAAACGATATGATCGTTTAAATTGTGACTTGTCCTGAACTGGATGACATTTATCAGAAAATTCAGACTCATCAGAAACATCATCAAAAACCTGAAATCGGTTAGAATGTACCCATTTTGATGTAGGACTTCTAGGTGTGGAATTGGAACCCGAAGTGGAAGATTCTTTCGGAGAACTTGTAGATGAATCTTTCTTCTGTATCTTACCTCCGAAGCCTTTTTCCATGGTGGATACAAACACCTGCGCCAGATGATATATCTGTTCAAGACTAGTATCTTTCTTCGCCTTAGGAGTCTTCTTTGGCATGTTCTGCTGCTTTAGAACATTCTTGCCTTGACTACCCAAACCAGATTGTTTGTAACCAGGTAGTTTGGATACATCTATTGTAGACCCTGAAGAACCAGATTTAGCAGCCTTTGTAAATTTAGCTTTAATGCCTTTCAAATTGTTTTCTTCAACCAACTTAGCATCCACTTCTGCTTCATTCAACTTCTTTTCATTCTTCTCAACTTTTTTGCCATCAGACATTTCTTTGCCAAACACACCACCTTCACTTGAAACAAATTTAACAAACATAGGTGTATCAGATGTTGCAGAGGTTACCTTTTTGTTGCAAATTTTGGAATTCTTCGCCTCAAGTTTCTCAAATACAAATTCAGAATAATCTTGGTTTGCCACTGGAGTGCTCAAATCCACAACAGACTCTGTTTGAATCACTGGATGAGGAATTTGATAAAAATCATCACCTCCAAATACCTTTTTGAAATTGTCGTCTTGACACAAATAACTTGTAAAAGAATGAGAATTCTTCAAGTTATGCAATTGACGATTGAGATCCAGAATTTCAACATTCAAATCAACTATGGTCTTTTGAGATTCTGCAACCACTTTCTCTGAACGTATCAATTTCTCAGATGTGTTATTAACTAATGATTTTTCTCTTCGCAAACTATCATGAGCAACATGCACCTCTTTGGTAATTTTATCCACTCGTTCCTTATATATCTCAATATTCCTTGTTAATAAAGTTTTGTCTTTCTTCAAAGAAGTGATTGTGTCCTGCAATTCAGAATGAACAATTTGATATTGAGTTCTATCAGCAGTAACTTCATCCAATGCCTTCTGAAGTTCATCATTTGATGTTTGAAGTACCTCAACCTTTTTGACAGATTTTTGAAATAATTGTTCAAAATCTTCACTAACATCTTGAGCTTGAGACTTATATTCTGCAACCTCCTTGACCAGCTTTTCATTAATAGAAGTAGGCTTGACAATTCTTGACATGAACTCATCATTCTCGTGTTGAAGTTGTAACTTTTGTTGATCATTCTGAATACAGCTTTCTGACAATTGTTTCTGAACATTCGCTAATTCTGTCACCAACACACTCTTTTCCTTGAGTAACTCTGCATTTGTTTTGCAAACTTCATTAAATTCCTGACATTTCTTGATGAAACTCTCCAATTCTTCATCCTTTCGTTTGATTTCAACAGATTGACATTCTATTTCCTTTATCAAACCTTTAATTCGACTATCCTTTTGTGAACACAATTCACACACGGATTCATAACCACTCATTTCGGAATCAGAATGACTTGAATCAGATTTACTGGTTTCAGATGTATACCCACTCGATTCAACTTCAATATTTGCCATCAAAGCATAATTGTCTTGAGAATGAACTACGAATGCAGATTCATCTGGAAAATCTTTAGCCCAATCATAACCTTCATCAGTTTGAGATATCATAGCTTTAACATCTTTATCTTGACCATTCTTATTGGAAATATCCTTGTCAGAAGACTTGGTAGGACAATCGCGAGCAAAATGTCCATGTTTGGCACATTTAAAACATTTAATCGTTTTTCTATCCAAGCCAAGTGTTTGTCCTTGAAAAATAGATGTCTTACCATGTTTCTTCATAAATCTCTTTCCTTTTTCCACGACCATAGCAAATTGCCATTCCAAATCGAGTTTATTCAACTGATCGTCATCCAGATGATTTAAATCCTCGCCATACAGCCAAGACTGACCAATTTGAGTAAATATAGCTCCAGACGAAGAAGATATAAAGGCAGCTAACAGAGCAGCTAGATCTTCGGTTGCTTGATTAGAAGTTGATTTGCTTGATGATTTATCAGGAATAGTAAAACTGCATCCTGAAGAATACCCACCATTATCTGACTTTCCAGCAAGAAATGCTGTTACTCGTGGATTACTTCTTGAAATAGAACTTGATTTAGCTTTAGCATGGACAGTAGCAGAATTCTCTCCAAAATAAACTGCAGGATTCTGAACTGATGGAATTGTTGACTTCTTTACAAGTAATTCCATTTCTCGAGCTTGTAACTTGCTTAATAATTGATTGAAAGTCCAACTTGAATAATTTTGATCATTAGCAAGCATCATAACAAAATTCTCCCATGTTTCCGGTAAAGCTTCCAGAAATTTTTCCTTCAAGTCATCTTTTTCTTTCTGGACTCCTACAACATCAAGTTCATTAATCAGATGGGAAAATCTAGAAATCAAATCTGCAATACTTACTTTTTCACAATGCTGGAAGTTATCAAACTCCTTTAACAAAACTTTCTTTCGACTCTTCTTATATTGCTCGTTTCCTGCACATCTATCCTTCAATGCATCCCATAAGGTTTTTGATGTTGTGCAGTTTTTGAATTGATGCAAGAGTTCTCTTGGTAATGCCATTGTGAGATTTGCATAAGTTTTCTTTTCTCTGGCATAAACTTTCCTTTGATCTTCATCAAGATCACTTCGTGGAATTGGTTCTCCATTTTTCTTAGGATATGTATAATCTTTTTCAATAGAAATCCACAGATCAATGTCAAGAGCATTAACAAATGATTTAAATCGTTGCTTCCAATTCTCATAATCCTCCAATTGAAGTAACTTAGGAACTTTCTGAGTTGTTCCTGTCTCGTTATCATAGTTCAATATGGCTTGCATTGATGATTGAACAGATGAAAAAGCGTGAAAATCGCTCATTTTGAAATTTCAATACCGAAGGCGAAAACTTAAAACTGAAAAACGGGCGTCTTCCAAGCGGATTTTGGGGGTCAAACTGGGGGGTATAGACCTTTTAGGTGAGTACACGTCTAGATCTCGGAAAGACGAACGTTTTGGCTGGTATTGGGTTCCGTAACTCCAAACGGTTCTCAAGTTACGTCAGTTTTAGTGAAAGTCACTATTCTGCCAGCGGATCAACAAATTCAGAGGACCAAAATCCGGATCAGATAAATCAGCGGATCAAATTTGCTCACCGGATCAAATTATGTTCCAGCGGATCAGATATCTTCGACGGATCAATCTTTGGTACGGCGGATCAAAACTGGTACGGCGGATCAAATGTTTCAGCGGATCACACTGATACGCTGTAACTGCCGCGGATCAGCTGATGAAGATTGCAGGAGCGGATCAAACAGCGGATCAGATTTTCAACCGGCGGACCAGAAGCAATTCGAACTAAAATCGACTGATTTTCACAGATTTCGACAATTGAAGCTAGAAACTGAATCAGTATGATGCGAAAACACTCCAGGAACATCCAGAAACCATTTTTATCCTCGGAATCACTCAGAATTATGAAAAATTGATGAAAAACGTAGAAAACCCAAACTTTTTCTCTCTAGAATCTGAAAAACTTACCAAATCACAGCAGTAGAGCAACCTGGAATGCTCTGATACCACTTGTAAAACCATGAGATGATCTTACTACTGCATGATTCGGTAATTGGATAGCAACGAGAAGGTAAATAAAGCTTTGCTTTATTGATTCACAAAGAGTTACAATGTAGAAAGAGAAACACACTCAGTTTACACACAGTTAAGATGTTGCAAATGACAAAAACCCCACTAACTCTCTCTAACACGGACTATTTATAGTCACTTAGTCACAGGCCAGCGGACCACCAGCGGACCATCTGGTACGCTGTAACAACTGGTCCGGCGGACCATGTGATCCGGCGGACCATGTGATCCGGCCAGATGACTATCTGACTCACACAGATGCTCTTGTCTAGATACAATACACGAGACACACGTTAACAAGGAATATGCTTCTACAGAATTCTTACCCAAACGGGTCATATTATACATATTTGCACATTACATACTTCATTTATGCACTCTTAACCCAAACGGGTCATACTACACATATTTACATATAACATACTTCATTTATGCATTATTACCCAAACGGGTCATATTATATATATTTGCACTCTGCATACTTTATTTATGCACTCTTAACCTAAACCGGTCAAAACCATTCAACAATGTATTATTTCTCTTTATTAGATACAACCATTTCCTCTTTTACTTCTAAACCATCTTGGATAATTATCCATGCTATAACAACTATACCATATGCATACCTTGTAACAAATTTGAACACTCTTAAATGTTACCTCGAATCTTCCAAATGTACTACTTTAATGGCATGAGCTTCCTCATTGACCACCTATAATTACTTAAGCATTTAGATTAATCAATGACAACATAACATTCTATTACACTTAAGTAATCCACCATATATCAAATTGACCATAACCATGTACTTTCAAGTTTCAACATCCCACTTAGGCATTTTCACAAACACCTTGTGTGCACAAATTCACTTAGTTTATCACACATAATTTTAGTATACTAATCCATCCGAACATGGCTTACCAGCATTTCAATTCACAACATTATGCCAAATCAACAATCTTTACTTCATTTATATGCATACTTGGGGTCTAATTAATCAAACCCAAGTCACACATGCATCATCAAAATCGTTTACCATACATGGGGGTCTTACCCCATTTACATCTTCTACTAAGTTTCTATTGATATACATCATGCATAACAATTTCGTGATTTCTATACTCATACAAGGTTCATACTACTAGTTTTATTCATCAATTCAAATTATTCATCAACTTTAACTTAATCAACTTTATGAATATGAACGTACTTGATGATTTAAATAATATTTGAAGAAGGACTCACATATAGATGATAGAATCAAGCTTATACATCGAAATCCATCTCCAATTCCACTAGATTTTTCCCCAATTTCGACTCGGGGTGTTTACGGTCACTTTTTACGACTCGGGGTGTTTACGATCGGAAACAGGGTTTACAATCGGAAACTAGTTTTCGGCAAAAAGTCACTATTTCACACTTTCACGGAAACGGACATAACTTTTTACTCGTTTGGAGTTAGAAGCTCAGATTTTAACACGACGTTCGTGACAACGAGCCCTAGAATTACCCCAGGCTAACGTCTATGGGAGCTTATTTGGACCCCCAAATTTCACTCTGAAGGCCTCCGTTTTCACGTCTTAAGTTTTTTACACTATTCCTTGAATAGTACTTTTGCTGTTTTTGCCGATTTTTCAAAATTTTCAGAAGCTGCATATCTAAAGAATGAAAATGAGTTTAGTGGTTGAAGAAAAGAATATGGTTGAGAACAAGGATGCTTTCGCAGCTGAAGTTGACGAAACTAATATATGCCCTAATCCTACTTGTGCTCGATTAATTCCTGGCTTAAGACAACTCTGGAAAAATGCTGAAATCGAACTTTTTGATATGCAATGTTCTAGGAGTTCTTTTAAAGGTAGGTGGGAAAAGAGTGAAGAGAAGGTAAAAGCCTAAAAACTAGACATTGAGAAATATGAAAAGCTAGCAACGGAGAAGACTAGTTTACATGATCGGGCTAGGATTGAGATATCTGAGCTGACACAGAAATTAACTGAACTGCAGCAAAAGTGTGATGAGCTGCAGGTCAAGTATGATTGCAATCAGGAAAGAAATCAGCGAATGCTCGATGCAGGAAAGGCTTTGTCACATGCTGTTGTGACCGGTCAAGTTGGGAAAGACACATCTGGATTTGGGTCAGAGAAAACTGATAGGTCCTTGGCTGCAAACAGCATTATTCCTCCACCAGTTCCCAAAGACATTTTGGAACACTTCTTAGTGAGGATCAAGTTAAACGAACCAAGTCTGATTATAAAGAAGTTGCTCCTCCTATTGATAGTGTCTTGGTTGGAACTACACCATTGACTCAAGAAGAAATTGATAATGAGGCAAACATGACTTATGGTGAAGGGAGAGTAAAGGATATATCAGACAATGATGCTGAGTGCCAGAAATACAACAGGTGTCATAACTCTAAGTCTGATGATGCTGGGATAGAGTTGAAACCATACCCTAAAATTGAAACCCCATACTTCAAAGTAATTGACAAAGTCAAAAGGGAAAAGGTGATGTTGACGACACAGCCTGAGGGGAAGATCTTTATGACATCTGGATCAATGTTTGACCAAGAACCAGATGTTGGATATGACTTTCCATCCTTCTCCTCCAAGTTCAAGGGAATAGCTGATGGAGTAATAAGTGAAGCTGAAGTTGAGAGGCCAAAGATCACCATCAAGCATCCGAGTATGAAACCAACAGCTGGAGTGAAGAATGAAAAACTCAAGGGAGTGGCTGTGTCTCCCATTTCTTCAGTTGGATCATGCAGTTGCCGCTGTAATTGCAAGAATGGTGCTTCAACGTCAAAGAATCAAGGAAGCACAAAGACAGTAAAGACAGGTTCAACACAGGCTTCGAGGAACCAGCAGGAAGTCAAATCTGAAGCTGCAGACAAAGCAAAGAAGCGGACACAAGGCAAACCTACTCCATATAAGCCACCAAAGACAAATGGGTACACGTCTGACTTCTATCTAAAGAAGCAGACTTGCTTTAATTGTGGCAATGCTGGTCATATTGCTAGAAACTGTCTTTATCGCTCCTATGAACCCTATTATCCAAAAAGTCAAAGGGTTTCATCTTAGGAGTCTGTAAAGTCTAAGCCGATGATGGTGCAAACACCTAAGGCAAGGAAGACTGTTACTCCTAAGGTTAAACCCTCTGATCAACATTGGGGCGCTGCCAAAGCTGAAAGAAAATTTATAAATCAAAACAACAGCTTTCCAAGTTACAAAAATTTCCAAAAACAGGTGAAGAAACCGTTTTCAAAACAACCAGAGTCTGAAAAACCCAAAGTTACCCATCCCAAGGTAACAAAAACTGTTTTAAAAATGAATCTAAAACGAAGAAGGTTGAAATACCTAAAGTCACAACTCCAAAAGTGACTAAAACAAATGTTAAATCACCTGGAACTTGGAAACCAAAAATCAAGGCAGCTCCATCCCAACTTCTTGATTTCTCAAAGGGGATGTTCTTACTAGAAGTATCTTTTATTGATTCCTCAGGTGTACCCAGAAAAACAATGGCCTGGGTACCATTGGCTAACTAATTTCTCACTATGTGCAGGAACAGTCAAGGAGGATTATCACTAACATTTTTATTATTAATTTGTTTGTTGATAAGTGATTGTTCCAGGCACAGTTTAGGAGACGTATCTTCATGTCATGAGAAGCAATTTTTTTATAAAGGATATGTTTCCTTGAGAGGTAAAAGGTCAAATTCAGCATGAAAGGTATTGTTCTTAACTTGGTTGTTTGTTTGATGAAGCAGTAAAGGGTGTTTGTGTCAAACCAAAGTCCTTAAAATTTTCAGTTGGTGCTTGGTTGTTCAATTTTTTTTAAAAAAAAAAGAAACAATAAGGTATGCATGCTATAAAACCTATTTTTCTAAAAAATTTCAAATCCATACTTTGAAGGTTAGCTTGGCCAGATGTGTGTGAAGTTATTTGCTCTGCTTATGTGTTCGTGTTTAAAAAAAATGATGTTCACAAAAGTTGTGACATTAAAAATCAAAAAGCAAGGGGAAGAAATGTAAAGATGAAGAAAAAGTTGACCCCTCAAAAATAGTGAGCTTTTCAATTTTTTAATAGTTTCTTTGTGTCTGTTTCTAAGCTAGGGGAAGTGAAATATGTCCGGATTGGAGATGACTGACACGTGTAAAGCGGAAGTGAAAAGAAAGCTCCACGGTGATATGCTCAGTAGGCTCGACCTAATCTTATGACCACCAATGTAAGTGAAATGAACTTAAAATATATATATATATGTTTAGTTTCCCATCTCAGTTTGCATGGTTTAAAAAACTGAGTCCCAGCAAAAACGGGTTGAGAGTGGTAATTATACATAGTATTCACTCTCTCACACGCCATGTTTCTGCTGTTATGACTACACCACATAATAAAAAGAAAAGAAAAAGAAAAGAAAAATAAATGAAAAATAAATGAAAAATAAAAGAAAAAGAAAAGAAAATGAAAAATAATCATTCAGTTTGGTCTTCTTTGCGTGCTTATGCGACCGACTGATCACCAACTGATGATTAATGAAATAAGTGGTAGTCATAACGGTGTTACATGGTTCCTCAAGTTGAGGGTTAGTGAATCCTCAATAAACTCTGAAGTTGGGTAGGTTTTGCTATGTACGCTTGGGTGTGGGGACAATTAAACATGACGGTAATCTTGTACATTATTAAGCATGATGCATTTGGTTGGGATTAAAGGGGTCTGAGTTTAAAGTGGACAAACATACCGGCAATCACCTGGACTAGTCGAGTAACTGAAGCTGAAAAGGGTTCCTCAGTCAGATTCATACGGTTTGATCCCTTGTAAACTTTCTCATGTTTGATATTGGTAAGTATTTGTTTATTTTTAGCTTTCATGTGTGAGTCTTTAAGTTCTTTTTGGTTGTGTTTACGTCTTGGCCAGGTTAATTTGAGAAATCAAAATGTGTTTTCATGGGTTTTGATGCATGACAGTGCCCCCCCCCCCCCCTTGCAGATCTTGCCAAATTTTTAGGGGAAGGAGAGGGGATAATAAGTATTATCCGAAGGGAACTCGAGGATGATACTTATTATCTAATGAAAAGACTACCATAATACATAGTATCAGAAGGGAACTCGAAGATAATATGTATTATCTCAGGGGAAGTCCTTAGCTGAGGGGAAGTTATCAGCTAAGGGGAAGTCTTTAGAGGTATTGGGTTCAGGGGAAGTTTTATAGAAAACCCGTAATCTATATTAGGGTTTTTGGTTAAAATAATGTTAATTTGAATCAACTGAACAAATGATAATTACCTTCTAACCCAAAGACCGGTCATCAAATGTCTGGTGGAGTGTATTTTTTCAAATGTGTGTCAGACAGGTTGATGATAGAAAGATGCTGTTGATGCTGCTGCTGCTCAAAGTTGTTGGTGTCTTTACAAGTTTCCAGGGGAAGTTGTTGGTGTCTTTACAAGTTCCCAAAATCTTCAAAAGTCTTTCAAAGAAAATGCTCACAAGTTTAGGGGAAGCTGAAGATTTCAAGTCAATCTTTGATAAAGAAAATGATACAGAGAGCAGTCAGAGATCATGAAGTTTGAAGATCAACAATCAAGTTCTTCACAGTTAGAGGTTTTCAAAATTTTACCCTCCAATTTTTGGAGATTCAAGACAGTTACCGAAGATTCAGCAAGAACCAGTTCTTTCAAAAGAAGCAAGTCAATGAGAATCCTCCATCTCATTAACTTGTTCATTTCAAGAAGTTCGAGCTAATGCTGATCAAGAGGAAGTCCCAAGTACCCGTCATGAAACTCATTGAAGATTTCTATGGAAAGAATCTTCATCAACATCTTTTCCAGCCAGTCAAGAAGAAGAATTTCAAAGATTGAAGACAATTAATATCACAAGCCTAGGGGAAGATTGTAGAGGCTAGATTATGAGGCTTGTAATATTAAATTAGTTGTGATGGGCTTAGAGGGTTTAATTAGATTAGTAGACTAGTTTACTATTAGATATGGGCTTGGGCTTGGGTTTAAGATCCTCAAGGGGCCCTATAGTAAACCCAATGGGGGACTATATATATCCCACTAGACCTCCACATTTGGTAACCCTTGAGATTACGATCTTAGAGAGAAAGAGCAAGGGAGTTTTAGATCGCAATCTTAAACTAGAGAGAGATCAGTTTACGATTTAAAGAGTTGTACCCGACAAGTTTATCTTGTGTGCAAGATCAGGTTTTTATCGTTTATTAATCGTTTTCTTGGAATTCTTCTCATCTCTTATCTTGAATCAATCAATCACTTGGATTCTGCACTCGTGATTTATAGAATATCGTGAACGGTTGTTGATATCGGACCAACAAGAAACCCAAGTCCTTTATTTTGAACAAATTATTAAGAAAACCTCTGAGAGCAGTCATTTCAACCTGATCATTGCCAGTTAATAAAATGTCATCCACATAAATGGCCAAGTGAACAATAGAATGACCCATAGACTTTGAGAAAAGAGAGTAGTCATTACTAGATCTGACATAACCTCTAGATTTTAGAGTTGTAGACAACTTACCATACCTACCTTGAAGCTTGTTTAAGACTATAAAGGGATTTATTGAGCTTTAAAACTTGAGTTGAGGAGGAAATAGGTAAACCAGGAGGGGGAAGCATGTAAATTTCCTCATCTAAATCCCCATGCAAAAATGCATTATTAACATCAAGTTGATGTAATGGCCAATGTAGTTTAGTAGCAACAGCAATGAGTGCCCTAATGGTGGTCATTTTGATAACAGGAGAGAAAGTCTCATTGTAATCAATACCCTCCTTTTGAGTGTCTCCCCTAACAACTAACCTGGCCTTACATCTCTCAAGAGAACCATCTGCATGGTATTTAACCTTATAAACCCATTTGCACTTAATAGCCTTTTTACCAGGAGGTAAATCCATGATAGTCCATGTATTAGTAGCATTAAGAGCATTAAATTCGGTGGCCATGGCTTCTTGCCAAATGGGTTGACCAGCAGCTTCTTTGAAAGAAGCAGGTTCTTTAATAGCCTCCAAATTGTGTAACAAGTGCTTAGCATCAGTGGAAAAAGCATTAAAAGAAAAGGATTTTGAAGCACAACAGGCATGAAGAATATCAGGAGGAGAGGAACAATCAGGACTAGTGAAGACAGAATGACAAACATATTCAGAAAGATAAGATGGAGGATTGGAAATCCTATCAGATCTCCTAAGAACATGAGAAGGAACAGGATTAGGAGATGGGACAAAAGAAGAATGAGAATGATCAGAAGAAGAAGGAGAAGAAGCATGAGTAACAAAGTTATGAGTTGGAGAAACAGGAGGTGATCAAGTAGGAATAGTAGGAGTAGGAGTGGATGAATCAAAATCATCAGAAATGAAAGTTTGAGAAAGAGGAAAAAGGAAATATTCAAGAGATTTTAATGAAGGAAAAATGGACTCATGAAAGACCACATCTCTTGAAACAAAAACAGAATTTGTTTCAATGTTAAAGAGTTTGTATCCTTTCCTTCCAAAAGGATAACCAATGAAAATTGAAGGTGTTGCTCTAGGCATAAATTTGTCCCTGCCAGGTTTGGATGTTGAAGCATAGCACAAACAACCAAATATTCTTAGATGAGTGTAAGATGGAGCTGAACCATATAAAACTTCATGAGGAGTTTTATGATTAAGAATAACAGTAGGAAAAAGATTAGTGAGATGAGTAGCAGTGAGAATGCAATCCCCCCAAAATTTAAGTGGTAACTGAGATTGAAAAAGTAAAGCCCTAGCAGTTTCAAGTAGATGTTTGTGTTTTCTTTCAACAATGCCATTTTATTGAGGTTTACCAGGACAAGAAGTTTGATGTGAAATGCCTTTAAGAGCAAAAAATTGTTTCATAGCATTGTTGTAACCTAGTTTAAAAGCATTATCAGACCTTATGGCTTTAATAACAACACCAAATTGGGTTTCAATGTAAGTAAGAAACCCTTGCAATACAGTAGAAGCACTCCCTTTTGTGGTCAATAAATGGGTCCAGGTGACTCTACTATGATCATCAACAATAGTGAGAAAGTATTTGAAACCATCATATGTATTAGTATTATAGGGACCCCAAGTATCAACATGAATTAAATCAAAGGGTTTAAGTGATTTAGTAAAGCTAGTAGGAAAAGGTAAACACTGTTGTCTAGCCTTAGGACAAATAGAACAATGTGACAACACATTTTTGGAATCATCAGAAACCAATTTGAGTTTATGAAGTTTATACAATGGTAAATGGCCCAATCTAGCATGCCAAATATCACAAGAAACAACAGGATTACAAGAATTATTGGAATTTTGAACAGAAGAAAACAAGGGACTTGAGTGAAGAATGTAGAGACCATGAAGAAGCCTACCAAGTGCCAGTGGCTTCTTCAGTGAAGGGGCCTGCAGTACACAAGCCAATTCAGAAAAAGAAAAAAAAACTCCACTAGTATCTTTGCATAATCTTGGAATTGATAAAAGATTGTGCTTGAATTCAGGAACTAATAGGACATTATGGATGGCAAAATATGATGTTAATTGGACAGTCCCAGATTTGTGAACTCTGAATGTTTGGCCATTAGGAAGAAATATGAAATTAGGCTTAAGCAGATCAAGAATAACAGAAAACAAAGATTCATTGTGACACATATGATCACTAGCACCAGTGTCTATAATCCAATTGGTATTAAGTTTGTGAGAAGTGCATGCCATGATACCTGCAAAATTAGCATAGCTAATGGTTTTGGCAGAATCAGAATCCAGTTGTGTTTTGTTTAGCATTTGCATAATAGCATGATATTGCTCATTGGTAAAAGGATGATTTGGACTGGATTCTTGTGAATCAGCGGGTGCAGAATCGGTGGATTTAGTCTGAACACTTGCAGCAAACCTCTTTGATTTGGTGAATTTGAAATCCTTTGGAAAACCAATTAATCTGTAACATTTATTGGCCTGATGTCCTACCTTGTTGCAATGAGTACATACCACATTCTTGAAATCAGATTTACCATATGAAGACTGATATTGAGAATTTACATTCATAGAGGCGGATTGAGGAATAAAAGACCCTGCAGCATGAATTTCCCTTTGTTTTTCTTCTTGAATAAGAAGGGATATGCTTCATTAACCATTGGTAATGGTTTCATCATGAGGATAGTACCCCTTCATGTATCAAAAGTGTTATTTAGCCCCATTAGAAACTGAATAAGTTTTTGATCCTCATAAAATTTGGTAAAAGTCTGTGCAGC
>JBCNJP010000143.1:73499-88499 GCA_039602395.1 Deinandra increscens subsp. villosa
CGTATTCGGTCTGTCAAACGGCCGAGACCGCGGCAATGATTAGAAGCGCTTTCTACCGCGTAATAACTGAACGCTCACCGATTAACGTTATAACCGGAGAATAAATATAATTTAGTGTACTCCCGTAATATTTTAGACGTTAGGGAATTTTTATGAATCATTTGTGAAATATTAAATTTAGGGGGTTCAAAATATGGGTATAATACCTACCTATTAAATAGTATACCATATTGCTTGCTTCCTACGTACTCTTGAAATACTCTGTCGAATTGATGTATGATTCAGCAAATATTTTGATTACTCATTAGCACACGTGTTCATTTCCTTCGTTGAGTTGTATTCTTCGTCTCAAGAGAGATGCATGTAATCTATAGTATATATATACTACTTATATGTTTTGACAATTCACATCACAAATTCAAACATACATACAAAATATGTACGTCCACAAAACCAGTACAAGACATAACAAAGGAAACAAAGTAAATTAGAAAGAGAGAGAGAGAGAAGCAGTCATACCCCCTTTCTTCGCTCGAACGCCGGCGCAGCACCCCATTAACCACCCTCGACCCCTTTCACCCTGCAGCCTCTCAACTCTATTCTCCGGCGAAAACCAGGATGAGGCAGCAACAGCAACACAGCCGGCAGCCTCCATCGATCAAACCAGTGACCACCTCGCCGTTACACCCTCTCCGATCGATTTCCATGGCGACATGCTGTCCTCCGATCTCCCTCACGGCGAACTTCCGACGACTTTCACCTCCGGCAGCGGTGTACAAAACTATTTTCAGTCTCCTTTAACTCGACAAGGTGATATAAGTGAATATTTTCTGGTGAGTTGTTATGAAGATGATGATGATGTACGATGGTGACAGTGGTGGTGGTGAACCACCGGACGGCAGTAGACGGTGGTGACAACAGATTAGTTGGTGGTGGTGGATGGTTATGCTTAAAATTCAGCAAGAAACGGGTCAAAACCCGGTAAACCCGACACCACCGTCCTATCTTTCGGATGATTTTCGGCAACGTACGGTTGACGACGAGCGACACCGACGACGGTAGTGAACACCCGGGATAGCATAGAATGGTGGCGGTGATTGGCGGTTGTTAACGGCAGTCGTAGGTAGTCGTAATTCGAGCTAGAAAAAGGGACGTCGAGTTAACTAATCTTCACTTTCGGTCAACGTTTCGGTGGCGTAACGAGGTCCAAACGACAAACCGACAACGGGAAAATACTCGTGGTGAGAAAATAGTCGGGAAGGACTATTCGTTTGTCAAGAATGGACAACTTTATTATTCGGTTATTTTGGACTCGTTTCACGACCCGTCAAGAGGTAATCACGTTATATTATTTGTGATTATTACAAATATCATTATTAAGTTAAATGATATAAAAAGTATTTACAACGAATAAAGATATATATATATATATATATATATATATATATATATATATATATATATATATATAGGGAAAGGTTCAATGTAGACCCCTTGTATTTTGTAGACCCCGTAGACCCTAAAAATAACCGTTGGATCAAAAAAATCAAATTTGGGCGGAGGGGCAGGATCGTCATATTTCTTTTATATAAAAATCTCGTTCAAATGACTTCCTTTTCATTCACGATCGTATCTTTCTTCCGTGAAAACCCTGAATTTCCTCCGTCATCCGCTACATCTACATCATTCGCTCCATGAAAACTCAACAAAATTCTCCAACGACTCAGTGAAATCGACGGTCAAACGAACCAAATGGACATTCGAGATGAAATTGCGATGGCGAAACTAGCGAAACAACAGTTGATACCTCCGACGACGGAACAGGCGACACCGACAAAAGCATTTGCGCCGAATCTACCATCTCCGGAGAAATTGACGAAGTCTGCTGAACTCAACAAAGGTAATTTTAATTTCTAGGGTTTTAAATGTGTGTTTTACCGAAATTTGCAGGTTAGATAGTTGAAATTGTAGAAGTGTTTTTGAGTTTTATTAATCGTGCTTATGATCATTTATTAATCGTGTTTTGAGTTTTATTAATCGTGCAATGAGATTAGTAACTGAAATTGTAGAAGTGTTTTTGAGTTTTATTCGTGCAATGAGATTAGTAAATGAATTAGGTTGTTGAGAAGAAAATGTAGATGAAAATGTAGAAGACGTTTTGAGTTTTATTAAACTGATTGGTTGTTACTGTGTTTTATATGTTAGAGTATTTGATGTGAGCTTTAGAGTGACTTAGATAGATGAAAAATGTAGAAGAGGTATTGAGTTTTATTAAAATGATTTCTAGTTACAGAGTTTTATAGGTTAGGTTACTTAATGCTAGATTTAGAGTGACTTAGATAACTGTAATATAGAGTAGGTTTTGAGTTTTATTAAACTGATTTCTTGATACTGAGATTTATAGTTTAGAGGACTTGATGTGAGTTATATAAATCTCTCTACTTATGTGTATGTGTTGTGAATGTAGAATTAAAAGCAATTGAAGATTTGGTTGTGGCTGATTCTGTTGAACAACTACCAAATGATAAAGATGACATTGAAAAAATCTCAAAGAAACCTTTGACACCGTTGAAAAGGCTGAAACTCAAGAAGAAAACTTCACCTAGTAAACATCAGCAAACATTTGAGATAAAATACAGAAAAGGTAAATAAAATATGTCCTTCAACTTTAATTGAGTTTTAATCGAAATTTAAAATATTATTAAGTTTCTAGCTTAATTATGAAATTATAGTAATTTTTATCTAATGATGGTTTTCTGTTTGTGTCATCTTCTATTTGAATTGTATGAGAAGAACCGAATAAGGATCCAAAAGAATCTAAAAAGTTAGAATCTGAAGTTGAAGTTACTGAAAATGATGATGGTTCAATGTTGTTAAAAGGTACTCAAAGTCTTGATAATTTGATTATTTGATATTAAACTCATTTATAAAACTCATGATGATGATCAAGCTTCTTATATTTATTTTAAATCATCTAATCATCTTTCATAATTAAAAAATTGCAGATTTGAAAGATGATAAAAAAACTCCACAAAAGTTGGTTGTGAAGTTCAAGAAAGTTATTCAGGAGAGTGAAAAGGACATGAAAATAGGTAATCAATTTTAGTCTGTAAAAACTACCTAATCTGTTTTTGAGTTTTATAAACTTTCATAAGAACAAAAGTTTTTAGTCTAAATCCAGTTGAGTTTTATAACATTCACCAAATATTCGTTTTATACACCAAAACCAGGTCCTACCAGTGAACATCTCCTTTCGGAAACTCCGGTTCACATTCCACTCAAGAAGATTACAAAATCACTTGAATCTAATAAAAATGGCAAGAATGAATCAAAGTCAAAAGTACAAGTCAAAGGTGCTTCATCAGTCAAAAAAGGTAATTAGTTATTTTATCTTAAATTTATTGTTGCTTAAAACTCACTGAACTATTTATAAACATAATAACTTAAAATATTCACTTAAAAAAAGAAAACTCTTTACTTTTAAACAATAATAATAATTAAGCACATATTCTTCAGTGAGTTTAATCTGATTTTGTTTGTAGGAACTAGAAGGAGTTGGAGAATTGCATTAAATACAAGTTTTAGTAAATATACTAATGATATTCGAAATCCTGATAAAATAGATTCTGATGATGATGATCAAGGTTAGTATAAAAAAAGCTTTTAAAAAAATAGATGGTTAAAATCTAAAAAAATCAAGTTTCATAGAGTTTTAATTAGGTTAAAATAATTTTTTAAGATGATTATAATTTGTTGTAGCATCTAAAGGAAAAACAGTTAAAGGAGAAGTTCAAAAGAAGAGGGCACCGAAGATTGTAATGGAAGAAAGAAAATCAGGTGAATAATACAAAGTTCTTTATTGATAAAACTCAATGTCTATTTAAAACTCAGATTATTATTAATCTATAAAATATATTTTTTTGTTTGTGAGTTAAAGTTAATTTTAATTTGGATATTAATATAATTTGATTGTTATTCAGATGATGATTTTGAAGATCCAAAAAATGAAAAAAATGTGAAGAATAAAACTCAAAAGGAGGTGCAAAAGAGCAACTCGGATGATGATTTTCAAGTGTCTAATAGAGAAAAAAAAGTAAAAGAAGAAACTGCGAAGGTCGTAAAGAAAAGGAAGAAAGTTATACCAAACAGGAAGGTTTCAAAAAAATCATTGCCGAAGAAGAATCTGAAAAAAAAATCAGGTTAGACATTTTTAAAAATCCCTTTCTATAATATAGTTAAAACTCAATAAACTGCTTAGTGAGTTTATTATTACTGATTCTGAATTAAAAAATCATGTTATCTTATATGCAGCAATAAACCTAGTAAATTGATACTGAGTTTTATTGGACAGTTAGTTTATAACTTTGTAATTTGAGACACTTTCTTAATTTAGATTAAACACTTCATTTGAGACAACTTCTTAAAAACTTGACTTTAAAACTCAATAAGCATAGTAAATTGATACTGAGTTTTATTGGACAGTTAGTTTATAACTTTAAAACTCATGGTTTATTTTATGCAGAAACTGAGCCTGTGTCTGAATTTGAAAATGAAGCGAAACCATATGTACCATATAATGGGGACAGAATACCGTGTCGTACAAAGATTAAACACTTCATTGAAATGGTTGAAGGCCTAAATGAAGAACAAAAATCAGAAATTAGAAGAATAGGCTTTGGTTCAGTTTTATCATTTAATATTGAACATGTTCCTACGGGTTTAGGACAATGGTTAGTTAACAATTATGATGAGAACAACAACACTCTGAACATTGGTAGCTGTAAGTTCAATGTAACTCCTTTGGAAGTGAGTCAGATTTTAGGAATACCAATGGGAGAAGAATTAGTTTCTGAGAAAGAGAGACCCCGTGGTACGACTGTTGAAGTTCTTGCTGAGTTTAAAGGACAGTTTCCTGATCATATAGCTAAGAGAATATATTTGACAAATGTTTTAGGAATAATGACATCACAACAAGACTCAGGATGGATGTTTGTATTGAACTTTTTGGTAGTATTCAATACTGTTTTTGGTCTAACATTGAGAAACAGCACAGTGAATAAAAGATTTCTTAGTTGTATCACAGCTGATGTGGATGTTAAGAAGTTTAACTGGTGTGAATATGTGATTAGAAATTTGAAAAGGGAAATGAGGGAATGGGATAGGACGGACGCTTTTTGTGGACCTTTGGTGATACTTGCGGTATGATATTTATAATTCTCATTTTATTCTTTTATTTGTATATATAATAAACAAACTCAGATGGTTAAAACTCATTCTTTTAAAAAATTATCATCAGAAAAAACACTACAATTTCTCTGATTTTAACTTAGAAAATTAAACTCAGTTTTAATAAACTGAGTTTTATTCTTTGAGTTTTATTCTTTGACATTGAGTTTTAACTTAGATTAGTTAAACTCTGATTTTAACACTACATTTGATTCATTGAGTTTTATTATTTGACATTGAGTTTTAACTATTCATAACTGAGTTTTAAATAAACTGAGTTTTAATAACTTTTGTGTTTAAATATTCAGAACTGAATTTTGTTTCATTTTCTCCTCAGATGCTGGTAGCACAGAAACAATCTGAAAAAAAAAATGAAAACAAGGGTTTACCAAGCATCAAATATATCAATGATAAAATGTTAGAAGCCCTTGAAAAAAGGATTGAAAATTTGACTAGTCCAGAGAGAAAATCAGTACAAGATAAAAGTAAAACAGAGAACAAGAAAAGAAAAAATGAAGTTGAAGAAAATGATAAAAATAAGAAAAAGTTGAAGGAAATTAAGGATAAGAAGGTTTCAAATCTGAAAGATAGCCAAGATAGAGTTCATTCGAAGGCAACAAAAGAAAAGGAGGGGTTTTTTAGAAAGAAAAAAAGGGCTAATATTGAATCAACAAGTGAGGGAAAAAAGAAGAAAATGAAGAAAAGAGATGAGGGAGAAAAGAATGTTGAAGATGAGGGAGATGTTAGAAAAGATGATATTGTTGGAGATGTGGGAGAACAGAATTTTGGAGATGAGGGAGAGAAGATTGATGGAAAAACGGATGTTGGAGAAAAATATGATGGAGAAGCAAATCCACACGAATTGGGTTTAAACAAACACGTTGAATTTAAAGTTTCTGAAGGCAACTCAAGTCTAGTGCGAAATTGTGATGAAAGAATTGAAAAAACAGTTTCTAATAGTAAAAAAAATGATGAAGAAAGTGAAATTGTGCTAACATTTGGTTTCTCAAAAATCACAGGTGAGTTTTAATTTACTTTTGAGTCTTATAAAACTCAGCAATTTAAAACTGAGTTTAATTTATGTGTTTAGTTGATCTTTTAAATTTTAATATTTCAGAGGATGTCAATGATGAAGAAATAGAACATGATGAAGGGATGGATAAAGATGTCTCTTTTTTAATTGAGAAATCAACATTTTTAAATGTAGATGTTACGACTGATTTTGAGAAAAGATTACAAGAAACAGTTGATATAAGCCCAAAAGCAACCTCGACTGCAGAAGAGATATTTGAGTTTAATGAGAATCAAGAAAGGCCAAAGAGAAAAATCATCTTGAGTGACTCTTTAAGATCACCATATGTTCAAAGGCCAGTCGTGATGAAGGCTAAAATAACAAAGATTGAATCTGATATGGCTGAGTTTATATTCAGTGCATCATTAACTCACAGGTTAGTACTATATAAGAAATAAATAAAAGAACAAATTTTAATTATTTAATTGAATCATTGTTTAAAATACATTATGATTCAATGTGCAGTGACACAGTGTTCACAACAGCATCGGGAGAAGTTGCTACTAGGGACACGTTTGAATCTTTATATCCAGGAATTGAGATCCACTTGAGTGTGATAAGTACATGGTCAAGGGTGTTGAATTATCAAGAAAACTTTAGAAACAAAGACTCGCCAAGCAGACTTTTCTTATCTCCTGTGATGTTGGTAAATTTCTTATCTCCTGAGTTTTATATCCTGAGTTTTCTTATCTCCTGTAAATTCTTTTAAAATGAATTATAAAACTCAGAATGTTTGAAATTGAAAATGTGAGTTTATTCCTTAAGAAAACTATAACACAAATTTTTTCCTATCTATCTAATCTAATTATAACTGCTGAGTTTTATATCTTGAGTTTTATATTCTGAGTTTTATCTCCTGAGTTTTCTTACCTCCTGAGTTTTATTTCCTGTGATGATAAATAAAACTATAACACATGATAAAGAAAAAAGTGAGCTTAAATGTATTTAATTTTTATTCTTGAACAGTACCCAACTCACTATCGTAAAGAAGTAACAAACGAGAGTAGGATGGAACACTTTCAATCAAACATGGAGTCAATTTTAAGGGCTGAAAATCTGCAATCAATCATAGGGATTGATTTAGTGATCATTCCTATAATATGTGATATGCACTTTTATCTTTTGTGTTTCAACATGAGAACATATAAAGTTGAGTTGCTTGACAACATTAAGAGAGCACAAAAGAACTACAAAGGTTGGCCAAATAAAATGGTATGTTAACCATTTCTTTATTCTATATCTTATACATACTGTTTTTTTAAAACTATTTTGTGAGTTTTATTGAACTGAGTTTTAAACTATTTATTGAGTTTTATTCTTCTGTGAGTTTTAAAATACATCTTATTCTTACTGATTAATAAATCTTGTATGTTTACATTGAAGATGAGGGCATTTGTGGACTACTTGATATCAACATGTTATAATGGCTGGATGAATTTTAAGGATGTGAAGATTGATTATGTCAAATTGCCTTGGTCAACAAAGAAGAACCATGTAGATTGTGGGGTCTTTATGATGCGACACATGGAAACCTACTTTGGTACAGATGTGAAGAATTGGGACTGTGGGCTGTCAAAGGAAGAAGATCAACTTGGTGAATTAGATGATCTCCGTCATAAATATGTGGCAAAACTTCTAACATGCCATATAAATTTGAAGAGTGCTTCAAATGTTCAAGAGATGAAGCAATATATGAAGATGAATGAGGGAGCAAGGAAGGTTTTAAAGGAAACAGCTTTAGAGAGAATTCAAGAGAGGATGGCGTTGCATGTGGATGTTCAACCAAACAAAGATGAACAAAAAGATTGATCAAAGGTTTTTAAATTGGTAGAAGTGCTGAAAAATACTGTGATTTTGGGTTTTTTGTCAACTGTTTTGAAAACGGTAAACTAGTGTTGGTAAAACTCACCATTGAGTAGTTATTGTTGGAAAAATTATATGTTTGCTAGCAAATATTAAGCATTTTGTTTTGATTAGATTTGTTTTGCTTTTTGTTGAATCCGTAATCGTTATTAAATAGCTAATGTATATGATCTAATGTTGGATTAACAACAACACTATATGTTATGGTGCTTTGTCCATTGGTGTTGAAAAAAGCATAATTGTATACAAGTTCTAGAATGTTTGTATACTGAGTGGATCTACGTGTTGATCAGTTATGTTGGTGTTATAAAACTCACTGGAAGATATAAAACACAATGGATGTTATAAACTCAAGCAAGTATTGATTAAATGGTCTACTACATCAATACAGTAATAAAACTCAATAACACAAGTTATAAAACTCAATGACAGTAATAAAACTCACTGGAAGTATTGATTAAGTTGGTGTTATAAAAGAAGTGATAAAACTAACTGCAAGTTATAAAACTCAATGACAGTAATAAAACAAAAGAAGTGATAAAACTAACTGCAAGATATAAAACTAACTGCAAGTTATAAAACTCAATGACAGTAATAAAACTCAATAACACATATAAAACTCAATGAAATTAATACTAATCTTGATCATCTTCGTTGAAAAGTTCATCAGCTTCATCTTCTTCAATGTCATCTTCACTCTCTTCAACTTCAATTTCATCTTCTTCTTCTTCTTCTTCTTCTTCAAACTCATCATCTTCAAACTCAGCATCTTCAAACTCAGCATTTTCAAACTCACCATCTTCTTGATCAATTAACTCACCATTTACATCTACTAATTCTTTACAAGTCCTTCGATCATGATCTTTCGTTTTTTCCCCACATCTTCCACACGTGACTTCTTTCTTTCTCAAACTTTCTTTTGCCTTCTCGACTACTCCCTTAATTCTTTTTCCACGACCTTTTCTGGTAGCTCTTTGAGGATTTTTAACATTTTTGAATTTTGGAACTTTTACCCCGAGACGTGTTCGAAGTCTAGAAGCTTTATCCGTTGGCTCTTCATCAACTGTTTTCTTATCAATATCAGCCTTTAAATCTCTAATGTCTTCAACAAATTTCTTCAAATCATCTTCATTGTTGATTAAACTCCTTACACAAAAGTCAACAATAGAGATAGCTTCATTAGCAAGACTTTCAACAACAACATTAGTTTCAGAATAATTATACTTCTTTTGCCTTAAATCTGCAGGAATCAGATTCCTAGTCCAACGCCTTTTGATAAATTTATCTGGAATTTCTTGAATACCATTTAATTTCAAAACGTAAAATGCATGCCTGCATAAAACTCCAATCCTTGGAAAATACTCACAAGTGCAAACAACATCTGCTTCATCTTTGTTAAACAACACCTAAAAGTTAAAAACAAAATATGGTTTAAAACTCACAAGAGAATAAATAAAACTCAAATGGAAAAAATAACACAGAATCAATAAAACTCAAAAGATAATTATAACTCAGTGAGAAATAAAAGAAATCGAATTACCGTGAACTCTTTAAGTCTTTCTGTTGTGTAAATTTGAATTTCTTCAACATCTTTTTTCACAACTGGAGTTCCGATACAGTTCTCCTTTACTTGGTATATTAAAACCCCCTGATCGTTTTCTACAGACTGATGCGAGCAACTAAAAGCAGACTCAATAATTTCATGCTGAACCAAAAAGAATATCCTTCTTGTATAAACCTTTGCTGCATGACGTTCAATTTTCAAAGGAGTCTTGAACTTAGGATTTGAATTCATTGTTTGAAGATCCAAAATTTCTTGATTATAACGTTGTTTCTGCATCGCTGAATCGAACGAGAACATAAATTGAATCAAAGAATGACCTCGATGTTGAAATTTTGAAAAAAAAGAATTTTCACTTTCGGATAGAGAGCTTGTCCTCATCAATCCACACATGTCAGTGGTTTTTAAAAAAGCAGGAATCCATTTATCTCTTATGCGAAACAACTCGTCAAACCACCTTGTTTCTGGAATTGGATAATCTTTCATCAATTGCAACCATTTTCTTTCAAATTGAATAGGCCCCATATAAATATTCCATACTAACTTATGAAAATCACTCCTAAAATTAGTCCCTTCTAATATTTTTGAAGAAACCTGTGAAAAAAAAATATATAAATGAATGTAACTTTAAACTCAGTGAAAACTCACTGAAAAAGTTATAATCGTACCACGAGTTATAAAACTCAGTAAAATTAAATATGTACTGGGTTTAAAAAAAACAGAAATAGAAGTAAATAAAGATATAAAATCAATATTTACCTTGGATGGCAATTTAGTGGTAATATGCCACATACAAAGCCTGTGCTTCGATTCAGTGAACACAACTTCTACAGCTTGTTTCATGGCCGGATCTTGATCACTAACAACAATGTTTGGTTGCACCTTAAAAGTTTCAACAAACGATTGCAAAAGCCACGTATAAGACGGAATATCTTCTTTTGATAGCATACCAGCTCCGAATGTAACACAATTTCTATGGTTGTCTATTCCAGTAAAATGAACAAAAGCCATATCATACCCACAACAAAACAAAATAAGGTTTTGTGTCACAACAGAATAAAACTCAAAACATAATAAAACTCAATACATAAGAACTTAAATATGAATAAAACTCAAAACAGAAAAAAAAAACTTACTTGTTTGTGTCATAAGTGGCATCAAAAGACATAACATCCCCAAATTCTTGATAATTTAATTTTGCAACTTGATCAGCCCAAAAGAAACTTGCTAGCTCACTGGTTTCGTTTACTTGATACTTGAATGTGAAATCATTGGAATGCTTCATCCTCTCTTCCATTGATTCAACAAGCATTTGAGCATCATTTTCTCCAAGTGCAAGATTCAAATCCCTTTGGTAGTTCTTGAAATCAACAGTGGTTCCCTTAACAAATTGATGAGAGCCTCTTAGAGTACTCAATATTTGATGAGCTTTTGTGGCGCCAATTTTAGAAGACGCAAGTTTCTTTACAACATCTTGTTCATGAAAACCTAATTGCCTATTTTCTCTTAACAAATGACTATAAGTGGAGGGAATTAACTCATGGTTATGCCCTTCCTCAAAAGTTCTAACAACCCACATCCTAGAGACCATATCCATCACAAAAATAATTTTAGCCTTACAATCAGTTTTCTGTGTATTAACTTTCCTAGGTTTCTTTCCACTAGAAGCTTCATCACTTTTGCTTATGGAGGGTACCGGTTTATAAGCTCTATTGCACAAAACATACTTCTTGACAACTAAATTATCCTTGTTATGCTTATTTGATGAAAGTTTGACATTAAACCCAGATTCCTTAGCATAAGCTCTATACATTTTGATTCCATCTTCTAAAGTCGTAAATTGTGACCCAACAATTGGTTTTTCATTAACTGGAATATTTGGGTAAAAAAGCTTTGTACCACGAGGACTATCAGCTTCAAAACTATAGAAAGACTCACTAGTAGACATATTATTTGAAGCTGCATTCATATAAAAAAACAAATCAGCAGAAAATAAAACTCAAAGAGGAATATATGAATAAAGATTGACTACAATTGAACAAAATCTAGATAGCTTAAAAACTCAATAACAAACTACAAAAATAACAAACCATGCAACATATCACTAATCAACTTTAAGAGTCTCTAAACTTTAAGACTCTAAACTCAATGAAAACTCAACATACCCCCGTCTTCTACTTGTTTACCCTTTCCATCTCGTTGATGAAAATTCTTAGAACTGTTTCCCTCCATATCTGTTTAATCATAAAATAATAAGTTAGTCAAAATATTATATGCACAATGCCACAAAAACACAGATTTTTGAATGTAGACAAACAAAGATTAACATATTAGCTGTAGTCAGAAAATTAAAAAAAAATCAGTGCAAAACTATAAAACTCAATGATAGACATCCAGAAATTTTAAAATATGAATCTACAAATCAAACTGACCTATGCTCAAAAATTGAGCTATTTTGGAAAACATAAGCTCCTAAAACTCAAAACATAAGAAAAAAAGCATCAAGAATATGTAGACAGAATCTTGTGGAAAACGAAGATCTTTTCGAACCTATTGGATGAGAAAACGGAGAAACGTTTAGAATCGCTAACCTATAAATCGGAAAAAGAAGAACGACGGAGGAGGAGAAAGAAGAACGGCGGCGACAGGAAGAGGAGAAGATGCCGGCGACGAAGACTTCAGGAAGAGGAGAAAGAAGAACGGCGGGGAGCATTAGGTTTTTTTTTATTTCGACGGAGGAAGATGATTTCGACGGTGACGGAAAAAGAGTTTATAAACGACATAGTAAAATGACGATTATACCCCTCCGCGTTTTTTCTTTAAAAATCTCATTAATCTGAAATCTGATCTTGGCCATTGATCTAATTTAATCCAATGATGAATTTTGGGGTCTACGGGGTCTACAAAAAAGAAGGGGTCTACACGGATCTTTTCACTATATATATATATATATATATGAATATATATATATATATATAAACTATTAATTGATTTTATTTAAATAAAATTAATTAAAGGAATATGTGTTTAAATATTAAATATATATAAATATATATATATATTTAATATGAATGTTAACGATAATGACAAAGTAATTATCGGATTAAAGAATGTTTAATATATATTTAAATATATATATATATATATATATAAAGTGTTTAATATTGAAATTAGGGTTTTCTAGCCGTTGTTCTATCAAACCCGAATAAACGGTAATGAACTAAGCTTTGAAATTTTAAAGCATGTTATAGAATGTTATAACGGATAGTACCCTAAGTCAGTTTTGAATAAAAATGGATTTTGATAAAGAAATGAGAAAAAACGGGAAATTAGGGTTGCGAAATATGATTGTTTGAAATAAAATTATCCGAAGGGTATGGAGACTTGATTTTTGGAATGGAACTATGTTTACATATATAATAAGTATATATAAAGTTAAAATGTATAAATGGTAAAGTATTTAAGATACCAAGTTAATCGGATATTTAGAAGTTCACGCGGATCGGAAGGGTAGACGCCTGTACACTGGGGTTTCTGGCAAAAGCGAGGGTGTCGCATAAATCCCAACTGGGAAATGGCATCCCTCACTGGGCGATCCCGGAGTGAGCGTTTACTTATAGGAATGCGTGTCTTCATATTATTAACAAAAGAAAAGGATAATGGCCTAAAGGGCATTTTGGTCATTTTGACCTTTAAAAGGAATAAACATAATAACTAAGTATTATTAAGTTAATAAAGAGTTAAAATAAACATAGTAAATGTTTATTATATTAAACCTTGCGTTAACACCATACAATACGCGATTAGGTTTAATCGGAAGGCATAGCGGAAGTTTTCTCTGAATTAACTGCTTAAGAGAATAAGGTGAGTTCTATGAGCCCACTTTTAAATGTTTTAAATGTTTTAATGTTTTCGGGCTGATATACATGCAATGATATATATTCAACTGTTTACTTGAAAAGTATTTGAGATACCTTTACTTGTTTTGTGTTCATACACATACGTGAAAAAGTTATAATACTTATAACTGTTTTAAAGTTATTATTACCTGTTATTACTCTTTTCGGGAAGGTTATAATAAACGGGTAATGTAAAGGATAAAACTTTTATATAAAGCGTTGAGAAAAGGAAAATGTGAATGTTTGGTCTAAGCCTATGTATGTGAATAAGTGTCGGGTAAATATGATCTTATTAGTCTTGTTGTACAAGACCCATAACATCATATTTATGAAACGCTTATTTTATATACGGGCGATGGACTGGTGTTGAAAAGGTTATGAGTCCAAATACAAGGGCTATTTAAATGGACTTTTGAAAATGATGAAAAGGTTTAAAAGGTTGAAAAGGATTTAATCTAAGCAGATATTGTCTAGTGAAAAGGGAAAAGGTGGTTGTACAATCAGAAGCGGGGAATGACGGTTCCCCGAGGTAACGACGGTTACTCTATGAAAGGTTTCGGGTGGCGACGGTTGCCCGAGGAACTAACGTGGTTCCAATAGACAATGCTTAGTAGAATGAATGGTTAAATATTTTGGTATAATTCTGTTATGTCTTATACCTGATAAAGGATAAATGTTTTGGTATAACTCTGTTATGTTTTATACCTGATAAATGTTTATAAAGAAGGGGTCGTTAGGCCCAAGTGTTTGAGGTTAAACTTTCAAGGAAAGGTAAAGTTTTAAAATACTTAGAACTCACTAGCGTAAGCTGACCTTTAAAAGCATGTATGTCAGGTATCGGTGATGTTTAAAGTAGCAAGGGAATGGCTCTAGCAAGGGCTGATTAAATGGGCAAGCTATCAGGAAAAACTCGGTTGTAGACTGGCATAGCTATAGATAAGATCTAGTTATAGATTATGTTGTTATCTTCCTTACTGTTGTAACTTGATATATATATAAATGAAAAGTTTCTAATTTCCGCTGCTTAGTTATCTCTGTTGTACCATGTGTTCATGAGTAAATCCGACAAGTGACCCCTCCTGGAACCAAGACTGGGAGTGGGCGTCACAAGTTGGTATCAAAGCCTTGGTTTAAGAGATTTAGATACTAGCACGGTATCAAGACTTAAACCAGGACTCTTGGTAAACAAAGTAAGGTAAGATATGGAATGTAAATGCCAGTCAGGATAGTCATGCCCTTAGGAAAAATGTTGCACAAGGAACATAGGAAGTAGAACTTGGGGTATGCAAGTACGGAGAATACCCGATTGCAATTAGCTACTGCAATTTGGTATTTTACACAAATGAACATATCATAGGTTCTAACTGTTGTGTGGCCTA
>JBCNJP010000144.1:0-30801 GCA_039602395.1 Deinandra increscens subsp. villosa
AGTCGCCACTATTTCCGATTAATACATAAAACGTATTTTCCCTGTATTTTGTACTTTTCCCCTGTGCTTTATACATTTCCTGTTTGTCAACCACATACACAATTAAAGCTGCAAATACCAACAATAGATACGTACTTCCGCAAATGTTAAGTTTAGAACATAATCAAATTTCATATACATAACCGTTAGTTTCTAACATACGATCGCTCCTAAAAGTTTTTACAATTTACTTATAACATAAAACTAGATGCATAAGTGGGATATTCCTTCATTCATTGTCGTTGTCGTTTTCATTTCCCTCGTCGTCTTCTCCGCCGCCTAAATTTTGGGTTCCAATGTTCAAGCCCGTAACTTGTGAGAGTTGAGCTAGAAATACTGGATTTTGAACTAAATTTATAATTTGTTCCTACAAAAAAATACAAACATAACGGGTCATGTTACAAACATACAAGTACTAACATCATAAGTTCATAACTACTTGCAAATATTTACCAATTCTAGTACTAACATTTACCAAACTAATACAATACATATACAAACATACAATATTCATGTCAAACGGGTCGTTTTACATACATACATATACAAACATACAAGTTTTGGGTCAAACGGGTCAAACTACTAACATTTAACCAATACTAACATCATTATAACTACTTACTCACTTTACATATCTCTACTTACTAACTTTACATATCTACATATCTACTTACAAACATTTACCAATTCTAGTACTAACATTTACCAAACTAATACAATACATATACAAACATACAATCTTCGTGTCAAATGGGTCCTTTTACATACATACATATACAAACATACAAGTTTTGGGTCAAACGGGTCAAACTACTGACATTTAACAAATACTAACATCATCATAACCACTTACTCACTTTACATATCTCTACTTACTAACTTTACATATCTACTTACAAACAATTAACAATTCTACTAAAATTTATCAAACTAATACCATAGATATACAAACATACAATATTCAGGTCAAACGGGTCATTTTACATACATACATATACAAACATACAAGTTTCAGGTGAAATTACTAACATTTAACAAATACTAACATCATAACTACTTACTAACTTTACATATCTACTAACACTTTACCAATTATACTAACATTTATCAAACCAAGAGAAAAGTTAGTTAGTGTACGTTACCGGTGTGAATTGTTGGAATTGCGGCTGTTGCGACTCCTGATTAGAAACGGGTTCAGAAACGGGTTCTTTCGAAGATGCTTTAAACCCGATCCCCCGGATCCATCCACGTCGAGGCTTCAATACCTTTTGGAACATAGGGACTTGAGAAGAAGTGGGGGCTTGAGAAGAAGTCCCTTCAGCAGGAGGTTGAGTTTGGGAACGAATCTCCCCCTCTAATTTGTGCTGTATTTTTATAAAGATGATTTAATATAGACATATATATATATATATATATATATATATATATATATATATTATACATAAATAAATACTTACAACTGTATCGAGCCGAACATGCTATAAGCCGTACTCATATTATCAAACGGATTAAAACCTCAGCTGCACGCCGAGCCGAACATTTCGAGGTTCCCTAGAGAAGTTAGGGTACTTAACATCAAATTCTTTCCATGAAGATCCATCAACGGGATGACGCATCGTACCCTCTTCTTATCGCCCGGCGCTGTGCCAGGTCATATCTTTTGCAGTGTGCCTTGAACAATACAAACGTCGTAGTCTGGGGGTCAAAGGGAAGTATTTTAACACCTTCTTAGCTACCTTCTTGCCCTTTGTGTTTGTATCAACCCACCGACTCTCATTACAAACAGGACAATTCTGCAACGACTCATTTTCTTTCCAGAAGAGAGCACAATCATATTTACACACATGTATCGACTCATATCCCAAATCAATCTTCTTTAATGTTTTTTTAGCTACGTAATGCGAAGCGGGAACCCTGTTCCCTTCCGGATATGAAGCTTGCATTAACTCAAGATTCTCATCAAATGAACTATTAGTCAATTTGTTCTTCACCTTGATATGCATAAGCTTTGCTAAAAAGTCAAGGAAAGAAAACTTAGTACAACTGGGATATAATTCTGATTGGAGTTCCTTTAACAGGTCGTCAAAATCATCACCGGCCCCGCTACTCTCTGTATCCGAGTTCCCTTATTCGATGTTGGTATCCACTTGCATAAGATCTTCGAGAGCGTCGCCCATATTGTTTTCCGATGCAACGTCATCTACATCTACAACTTGAGGGACATAATTTTCACTGTGATAGTTCCAAACCTTGTACATCGACCAAAAACCCCATCCAAACAAATGATTCTTCACTCTTCGCAAGGGAAACCTGAGCGAATTCTTACATTTGTTACATGGACAAAAAAACATATCCTTTTTTGTCGATAATACCATTGCACAACTCGAGAAAAGAATTAAGTCCATCATTATACTCCGTTGAACTACGGTTTGGATTGTTAAGCCAGCTCTTATCGACAACCATGCTACAACTGACAAGAACAAAGACACACAACATAAAACCCTATAATGCACAAACCAATTGAAGCTTTATACATAATATATGTACTTTAATTCAAGCTAACATCGGAACACTCAAAATAAATAAGGTGTAAATTAAAAGGGATATTGTTTGAACTTGTTTAATTTGATTAAGAAGGAGTATATTTTTAAAGTAAATTCTACAATCTCGTTGATTTACCTAAGGTGTAAAATAACACAATCAAAATTTAATTATCTAAGTTGTAATTTTACATGAGTGTGCTTCAACATTTAACATCAAACAAGCATAAGAAACTACATTCAAATTCATCAAATATTCTAAAAACATTCAACAATGAACCTATGTCAGTTCAATCCAAAAAAATTGTGACTAAACGTACCTGAATCGAGTGTAACAAGAGAAACTGAGTTCAAAGACACGCCCAAAGACCACCTAAAACAGTTACAAACATCCATCAAAACTGTTGTTATACTTACAAACATATTTTTTTATTTCATGCATCCAACTTTTAGCTTACCAGATGTTTCAACTAACAATTTATACATACTTGCCAACAAATACTATTGCTCATCTACTACTAGTGTTAGAATATACTACTGCTAATATACTACTAGTTTTGAGAATTTTGCATCAACAAAAAACACAACTCCTTAATGGATTAATATTAAGGTAGATGGATGCTAAACTGAATCTAGATAACCAAAACCATACGATTCCAAAATTGGGAGTACGTGTTGCTCTAAAATCGAACTGTAAACCTACAAATTTTGACCCAATTTAGCATCAAATCAAATGATACAATATTGTAAACTCGATCTAAAGCAACAAATTTACAGAATCAGACACAAATACATTGTCGATAAAGATGGCGAAACACCCCTATTGGTTCAAAATTACCGAATCAAACACCCCACATTTGTTCAAAATAATAAAACCCAAACACCACCATTTATTCAAAATTACCGAACATAAGGTTAGAAACGCACCTGATCGGAGTTTGAGCTTCAATTCTAGCCGAAAATAGTGTAAATCGGCGGTGGAGAGGAGGAGAAGTCGCGGCGGTGGTGTAGCGACGGTGATGTAGCGGTGCTGGTGTCATCGGCTTTCAACGACGGAGGAAAGTACGGCAGCGATGTAGCAAAGCTCTGGTTCGATCGAGAATCACCGGGTGTTCGTTTAGGGTTCGCAAGTAAAACATTTTGGGTAGAATGAAAGAAGAAGACTTGGTGGAGGGAAATACACCCGCTAAAAAATTTCGGGCCAATAGCGGCTACACGCCGCCATTATAGGCGTCGCCGCTACTTCCCCATGTACCATTCAACCCTAGCCCTTGGATCCGGTTAATTATGAACGGCTAGATCGTAATGGGGAGATCGTATACGGATCGAAGACTAATAGCGGCGATATGTCGCCACTATTGATGTCGCCGCTATTGATCACGTCGCCACTAATACCGTCGCCACTACTGAGCCGATTTCTTGTAGTGATTTAACCAACACCATCCAGATCTGATTAGGACTTTAAGCTAAAACGGACAATTCCAGGCCAACATCATTGACGCCACCATAACTTCGCCAACCAATGACCTCAATTGGCCAGCACCAGGGGAGCAACCGTGAGGAGGCGGTAACGGCGCTGGACAATTTCAGTCGAACAAGCCATGGAGGATTTGGTGTTACGTTATCTGGTTTGCTTGATCCATGTTTTTGAGTTAAACTTTACGAAATGAAA
This sequence comes from Deinandra increscens subsp. villosa, assembly GCA_039602395.1. NCBI lineage: Eukaryota > Viridiplantae > Streptophyta > Magnoliopsida > Asterales > Asteraceae > Deinandra > Deinandra increscens. The sequence continues at coordinate 4,252 of JBCNJP010000144.1, forward strand.
GTGATTTAACGGTTTTAAAAAATAAAATGGAAATATTCTTGCACTTTTAAGTTTCAACTACATTCTCTCGCTCACCGACCCTTCATTTTCATCGTCGTCGCCGTCACCGCCATCATAGATGGGGCGATTGGGTTCGCCGGAGCAAGTTTTGCAGCCAGTATTAAATCAGCGAAGAAAGGGAGTGTTTGGGATTTTTATATAAATCAAGTTTATAAAAATGATAATATTGGTCCTCCATGTTTATTTAAATATAAACAAGTTTAGATAATGACATGATTGGTCCTTCACGTCAATATTTATTAACGGAGTTAGTTTTTTTAACGAGAAGATTATTAAAAAAATAGCATGTAAAAGTAGGACTGTTATATTACAAAAATTTAGGTAGCATTATTATCCGCCAATCATGAATCGCCAATCATGAATCATGAATATTTAGGATTGTTTATATCATTTTTTCTATGTAATTTAACATAAATAGTAGAATATATTTACTAATTACTATATATTATAATTTCAAACATGGTTTGAAATTCTTTTGAATATTTTAATAGAAATAATATATTTTAATCATTATATTATATTTTAATTATATAGTTTATTATAATAATATTATAATTATTATATTTTATTCTAAATAAATATGGTTTATAATATAATATTTAGATTATTTAATTTTATATATTTTTTACTTTATATATTTTTGTTGTGATTATGTAATACGTGAACTTTTAAATGGTAAATATGATTTGGTCATAGTTTTATAAGTGATTTTGGTCCTTTAATGTTTTTTTTTCGTTTTACTCCATGCATCCTTAAAGCAATGCAATGGTTTTATGTGTTTGCGTTATTCTCACGTTAACCTCCATTGATTACCAATAATTTAACTGTTTTATCTACCTGTGTTATCCGAACGATTAAAACAATAAGAACACAACCAAAGTGATTTGGTCGTTCGATGTTTTCTTTTTTCGTTTTACTCCACGTATCCATAAAGCAATGTAATATTTTTATGTGTTTTCGTTATCCCCACGTTAACCTCCATTGATCACCAATAATTTAACCACATTACCATGTTCATGAAGCATCCTTGGCAGCACTAGCTCAATATCATCCATCTAACCAGGATTTGAGGCATGTAAGGCATAGATTTCGGATTTAAACCTCAGTCTTCGTATGGATTTGGGATGGAATATGTTTCTTCTTAAGAACCCATAGGGTTCTTTTTCTTTCCTGATAAAAACATGAAATCTCCTCCCTTATCCCAAGTTTTTCAATTTATATAAATAATCCTTCCACTTACTTTGTCTTTGACTAATTAACAACATAACCCTTCCACTTTCAAGGTTATGTATTTTAAGTCAAACTCCATCTATCCCATTAAATTTGACTGTGTTAAACCCTGTTGATACCTGATATGTGCGTCGTGTGAAGTATTAAACAAAGTACAAGATCATGTCAAACTAGGTCTGGCCGATCTAGGTCCAAACCTGAAGTTCGGACTGGCCGAACCTGAGGTTCGGCCGAAGCTTGGCCAGCTGGGTATAAATATACATTTGGTCTTTGTAATTAGTAGTTCTGAGCGTGCGAGATCTGTTAAGTGTGTGTTTCTGAGTGTGTATTCTCTGAGTCTGTATCTGAGTGTTTACTGGTTGTAATTGTTCTTCATTGATCAATAAATCAATCGGTTAATTACGTTTCGATGTCCGATTAGCTAGATCGAGTAGACTATCCGATGCTCACGCATTTTCAAGTGGTATCAGAGCTTTCTGGTTCACTCTACTGATCTGTGGTTGCAATTTTTGGATTTTTGAAGCGTTTTTGGAAGTTTCTCGAGTTTGTTTTTGTGATTTTCATCATTTCTATCGAGTGTTTGGTGTCAAATTTTCTTGCAAACCATTTCCTATCTGTTTTTCAAACTCACGGTAACAAGTTTCGCCAAAATCAGTCCATTTTCGCGCGTTTTCGGAAAATGTGTTCGAAGTTCGGAGTTCTCTATTCAGGCTCGGAGTAACTGCTCCGAACTTGAAGTTCGGTCAACGTTCGGTGTGTCTTCGGTGGGAGTTCGGACGTGTATCGGTGAGATTTCGGTCTAGTTCGGAGTTTATCTAGGTTCGGAGACAGATCAGGATTTATTTTGGAGTTCGGACATTTGATTTTGTTTCGGAGCTCGTTCGGACGGAGTTCGGACTTCGGTTTTAGGTTCGGACAAGGCTCGGTGGAAGATCGGAGGTTTGTGTTAGGTTCGGAGCAGGTTCGGTCATCAGATTCTAAATTTTCAACGATGTCGGAATTTCAAGCATTTGCTGCAATGCAAAGTGTGATGCAAACCATGATGAATTTTGATAACGAAATTGGAACAAGTCAGAAAGTTCCCAAATTGTTGAAGCTTGAAGATTATCAAAATTGGAAGAAACGATTTTCCGCTTACTTAAGTACAAATGATATTGATTTGTGGATCCCTCTCAAGAAACTTTATCAACATCTAACTGATGCAGGAGATTTTAAAGAAGTTCATACTTTTGATCTTGCTGAAAGAAAATCATATGAGCTTGAACAAAAAGCTTATGGTTATCTTACAATGGCATTACCTACTGAGTTGCTTCATCAATTTAGCACTTGCAAGAAATCTAAGCAATTATGGGATGCTTTATCAGCAATGTGTGAAGGTAATGATGACTACAAGAAGAGTCGGAAGAAAGTTTTAAACAAAGAATTTGATAATTTTCAGAATTATGACAATGAAAACATTACTGCTCTTGTTTCAAGATTGTCACACTTGATTAGTGAATTAAAGGTGGTTGGAATTGAAAAAACTGATGCTGATTTGAAAGAAAAGATTTTGGAAGCTTTGTCAGAGAAATGGGAAAATTATGTTTTGCTACTCACGCATGACAAGGATTACTCTATACTGACATTTCACGAGCTTACTGTAAAAATTCATGCTCGTGAAATGGAAATGTTAAATTCAAAGAAGTCAACTGCTATTTGCAGAATCCTGAACTGTATCATGGTGAAAATAGTGCAAGCATGAGTTCAAAGTGTTGCTTTTATAGCTGGAGTTTCAGGAAATTCTGATAATCATTCTTTAAGAGGTTGCAATTTCCAAATTTTTCAAATCAAAATGCTTTTTCAGTTGAATCAACAGATGATTGTGCCAAAATGATTTCTGCATTGATTTCATCATCCTTTGGATTGATTCTCAAAAATGTTGCTGATGCAAAGTTAACTAGTGAGGATCTTGATGCTCTTGATGATGATCAACTAACTGAATTGGATGTCTCTTGGCAAAATGCTATGTTGTGTCAAAGATCTAAGAGATTCTTTAAGAAACATGGAAGAAATATTTCTGGTGATAAATTGGGTTTTGACAAATCCAAATTAAAGTGTTACAAATGTTCACAGCTTGGACATTTTGCTAAAGACTGTCAACAGACACATACAAACAAGTTTGGGGTTCCTATATCACCAAAGCCTGGCTTTACGCAACCATCTACTAGTAACACTAGCAAGTCTACAGCTTTAATGGTTCAAAATGATGGTGTATATGATTGGGGTCAACAGTTTGGGTATGATTCATCTGCTTTGATAGTTACTCATGATCAACAAGAAGATTTTGTTTCAGAAACTAGTTCCGATACTAGTTCAATTCCAAGTTCGTATGAATCTGCTGAGAATCTGGAGAGTTTAATGAAAGAAAATGCTTTGTTGGTAAATAAACTTCAACAATTTTCTGAGGAATTTGATGTGATTAATTCGTCTTTCAAGATTTCTAAAGAAACCGAGAAAGAGTTGATTTTGAAGAATGAGTGTTTGGTTACTGAGCTCAAAATGGTGAATGAAATTTTAGAAAGTTCTAAACAACACAAAAGGGATGTTGAAGCTGCTAGAGCAAAGTTGTGTGAAGAGAAGGATGAGTTGGTACAAGAAGTTAAGAAATGGAAGGCTGAAGCAGAGGATACAACTGATGATTTTCAGAATTTGTTTGACAAGTCCAAAATCAAACTTGATTTGTTAACAAGGAATGTGGAAGAATCAAATGCTAAAATTGAAGCATATCAAGTTGATATGGAAAAGTTGTTGGATGAGAAGCGTGAGTTGGTAAGTGTTAACAAAGTTCAAGCTGCAAATCTGGAAATTCAGAAGCGTAATGAGAATAAATTGAAAAAGGAGTTACATGAAGGACCTGACAATCTTCGTATGCAAAAGTTTGAAACTCACAAAGTTGCGAAGCGTTTGATTGCTAAAGAAAAGGAATTTGCAGAAGCTCAACAGCAAATTTCTGATCTCAAAGTTCAAGTTCTTGATGCTAATAGGTTGCTCAACAATGTTTTCAATTCTCAAGTCTTCACAAGCTTCTTAGCTAATGATGCGAATTTTAAGAAAATGTTTGATAAGACTGCATCACCCCCTGCTCATATCAAAGAAGCTTTTAAAGAAGTAAAGGAACAAATTGATGATTTTGCTTATTTAAAGGTTTCATCCTCTATCTCTGAAGAAGTGAAGGTTGTAAAGAAGAAGAAAATCAAGAAGAACAAGAAAAAGGTTATAAAATCTGAGATTCCTTCAGCACCGAAGTTTGTGTCTGGTTCGTCTTCTGCTGAAAATGAGAAGTCGGCTACTTCTACTGACAAGATATCGTTTCAACCTGAGTTTGATGAAAAGATTTTTTATGATCAAAAGAATGTCACTGAAGTAAAAGCTGATTTTTCTCGATTGGCTAAGAATGGACATTTTTCACCTAAGGAGAAAATTTCTGAAAAGCATGAAGGATTGGGTTTTCACAGGATGAAAAACAAAGCTGAACAGGTTCAAGCATCTTCATCTCCAGATTTGAAGAAATTAAAGATGAAACAAGTGAAGAAGGAAGTTTTTCAAGCTGATAAAATTCAACCCGAACGTTTCTACAAACTCAAGGGTTCGGATCAATTATTTTCAGACAAAGAATTTCCACTTCATTGTGTTGATGCTCGGAAGATTGCTGAGGTCTTTGTGAAAGCAATCATTTCTTCTGAAAGTTCTCAATCTCTAAGCCCTACATCTAAATGGATTCATGATCACAGGCATCAGGTATTTGATTCTCATTCTGATCATGTTGGAGATATTCGTGTGTGTTCTTCGCGGGTACATCACCGATGGGATAAAACGACAAGAATTTGTTATATTTGCCGTCGTCCAGGGCATATGGCAAAAGATTGTCCATCACCTGTTGCTTCAACCCAAAGATTTCATAAGAAATCAGTTTTTGGTAAACCTGCCACACCAAAGTTTTTTGATGAACAAGGCAGAGTTTTTGATGAAATTAATCCTACATTCTTTCATAAACAAAAACGTTTTGTTTCAATGTTTTCAAAGATTCAAAATGTAGATTCATCATCACAGTCACCTGTGATTGTTTCATCAAAAATTGAATTACCAAAGCAACAGCACTGGAAACCTAAGGTGGTTTCTAAGCAGAACAAGGACACTGGTCGACCAGAAGCGATTCGCTTCGGGTCATTTATGGACTAATTAGTTTGACCAGTGTGCAGGTACTTCTAGAGGACCTATCGACGATTGTAAAGTTGTTGATGGAGAAGTATTCTGCTTAATTTAAATATTCATGATCAATCTTTCTAACCTGCAAATTTTCTGAATTCTAAAACTGCAAAGTGTCCGTGTTGATTGATCACTTTTCTTTGTTTACAACGTTTTTCTCAAAAACCCAAAATAGTGTCTCGTTTTTTGTGTAAAATGAAATCCACAAATAGAGTTTTCATTTTAAGGGGGAGAATTGTAAGTAAGGGAGAGTAATTGAGAAAATGCATGTTATGGGGAGAAAGTGAATACATGCCAAATATATAATGAAGGAAGGTGAATACATGCAAAATATAAAATTGTGGGAAATTGATCATTGGGAAATAATAGTACATTGGCTTACGTATCTGACTCATGAATAGAGTAGATAAAAGAGCCATAAGATCATTGTTTGATATGCTTGGTAGGCTTGGCAAATCAGAAAGTATTCAAATGTGATATTCACTAAATACTAATGCTTGACCATGTGGATAACATCTTGATGCATATTTCATGACACAAAAAGACAAATAAGTGTGAAATTCAAATGAGAAGTCACTGTGTATACATGTGTTCATTTTGCAAAAATTTAAACTTGTTTGATTTTCTTTATTTTGTCAAACGATCGGACTTTCTCTGCGTATCGAAAGATCGACCTGATCGTTGTTCGTTTGACGTTCTGCTTTATTTTCTTTGGTGTTTCGTATAACTCATCGGACTTTCTCTGCGTGTACGGGAGTACCGACCTGATTGTTGTCGGGTTATACAATTTCAACTTGTTTTATTTTCTTATTTTGTTAAATCCGAGGCCTTATCTGCGTATCGAAAGATCGACCTTAAGGTAGACGATTTAACGTTCTTATTTCTTTTTGCATGGAACACAGTTGACAATATCATGGAAATATTATACATTGTGAAAAATCACAAGTGATATCACACAAAAAGGAAAAAGAAAGAAAAAAATAGACAATGTCTGAGTATGTCTGATAGTGTGGGATACACTGGTCAAAGCAAATTCAATCAATACCTTAACATATCCAAATGTTATGAGTATGATTCTGCCTGAGTTTAAGTTGGACAAATTATACCAGCAATCTGCATGACTTATGTGCTTCGATTAATCGAAATTGAAGTGCAGTTCAGTGCATTATGTTCAATATGATCCCATATAGTGATCATTCTCATACCAAAAATAGTGTTTGATTCTGTATTGCAATTTCATTTCATTTCAGAAAAGAACAAAAAGATTTTCGGTGTGTTTTAACATAAACTGTCAAAAAGTCAAAAAGATTTTGTTTCTGTTTTATTTTCGATCTGATCATCACGTGATACATATCTTTTTCAAAATCATATCTTGGAGTCTCGAAGAGGCGTTTTGCGCCAAGATTATTTTAAATGTTTGAGCAGGTTGCTATGTGCAAGTTATCATAACTTCAAGTCTTCTGAAGATGTTGATAAAAGAACAGAGATACACTAAAATGTCATCAAGTATTCAAGATCAAGTAATGATCAAGTTGAGGAAGAGTTTGTTTGAAGTTTCATTTCATTGAACGAACGGATTTTACACTTGAGGGGGAGCTTGATTGAAGATACAAAGTTGATGATTTTGAAGGGATACTGCACACGACGAGGGGGAGTTTGTTGATACCTGATATGTGCGTCGTGTGAAGTATTAAACAAAGTACAAGATCATGTCAAACTAGGTCTGGCCGATCTAGGTCCGAACCTGAAGTTCGGACTGGCCGAACCTGAGGTTCGGCCGAAGCTTGGCCAGCTGGGTATAAATATACGTTTGGTCTTTGTAATTAGTAGTTCTGAGCGTGCGAGATCTGTTAAGTGTGTGTTTCTGAGTGTGTATTCTCTGAGTCTGTATCTGAGTGTTTACTGGTTGTAATTGTTCTTTATTGATCAATAAATCAATCAGTTAATTACGTTTCGATGTCCGATTAGCTAGATCGAGTAGACGATCCGATGCTCACGCATTTTCGAACCCAAAAACTAATTTGGGGAAATAACGAACCAACCTGACTTATATTTAACTTATATTGTAAGTTAATTACCCACCACTTTTTAATCCACTAATTAAATGGCAATTTAATAATTAAGCCCACATGTATTTCGCTTAAATTATTCACAAACACTTTTAAATCTTCCAATTAAATGAAAATTTAATAACTCAACCATCAAAAACTCCGATTAAAATATTTAACTTTGAAGTGGGATGTTACAAATTTATCCCCCTTAAGGAGAGTTTCGTCCCGAAACTCCGTTTTTACCCAATCCACCTGTCGTTCCTGCCCGATGACTCATTCCATTAAGGATTAATTCTCCTTCCTAAGGCAGTGGTCAAACTTTCCTTTTCACAACTTGATTCTAATGTAGTTTCACGAACTACATTTATGTTATGTTCCCAACCACAATATCTCCACCACCCCACGGGTATAACTTTCTACTAATACCATGCTCAACATAATTAAGGAATTTATACTATTAACCTTTCGCATGAAATGTGTATTCACATACCTTAGCCACCATATTTGCTTTAACCTTCAACTTCCAACTTGGTTAACCCGATAGCGTTCTCGATTCTTACCTAGCTTGCTAAGAGTCAATACTTTCACATTATTAGTTCATCTTTCGACTAATGATTCATTCCACATCATAAAATCGTTCTTTCATATTATCATTTACATGACTTTTCTCTGTAGAAACGAGAAACGATCTTACTACTGCATGCTTTGATCAAAGTAACGAACACGAGATGTAACTAAGAGAATTCGTATTGAATCACTTGAGATTACAATGAAGACTCTCTGGTTTCTCTCTCTAGAACACACACACAGAAAGTGTAGAATGACAGAAGTGTTCAACTCGCTCTCTTGCACATTCTAACACGAACCTATTTATAGTAAGTGACATAGCACCCAGCGTACCAACTAGTACGCCGGACCATATGATCCGCCGGACCATATGATACGCCACCAACCAAATAGGCACTACAACTCACTTTAAGACATGCTCACATAGATACAATACACGAGACACTCATAGCATAGAAATATGCTCTAACAAACTCCCCCTTAACGTGTAGTGTATCTATTCTCTAACTAAACTTCAGTCTTCAATCTTCAACATTGCTGCATCCGATCTTTGACTTGAAATCTTGTCAGAAATAGAGCTTGCATGGCTGGATCACACTTTAATTATCTTTGCACTTCAAGATCCACTTGTGAAAGATACTTCATACTCCCCCTCTCACCATGCTTGAGTCTTGACACACAAACCTGCAATTTCAGAAGACAGAAACGCGGTTTCCTTTTCTTTTGAAAATTAATTTAATCTTGGCACAAAACTTCTCTTCGAGAATCCAAGATATAGTTTTGAAATTTTGATTTCGTATCACATATCGATCGGTCGAAAAAAATAAGAAACAAAATCTTTTTGGCTTTTTGAAACTTTTCATCAAAACACAACGAAAATCTTTTTGAACTTTTCAGATATGAAACATAAATGCAATACTGAATCAGACACTATTTTTGTCTTTTGCAAGAAAGATCACAACTTGGGATCATATTGGTCATATCATGCTAAACTACACTTCAATTTCAATTACTTCAGCACACAAGTCATGTCGATTACTGGTATAATTTGTCCATCTTAAACTCAGGCACAATCATACACATAACATCTGGATATGTTATTGATTGATTTAGTTTGCTTTGACCAGTGTACCCCACACTATCAGACATACTCAGATATGTTTTTGCTTTTTATATCACACTTAGTGACTTCATTTGTGATTTAATCACACAATGACTGTATTCATGATTCAGTCAACTGTGTTCCATGCAAAAAGAAATAAGAACGTTAAATCGTCTACCTTAAGGTCGATCTTTCGATACGCAGATAAGGCCTCGGATTTAACAAAATAAGAAAATAAAACAAGTTGAAATTGTATAACTCAACAACAATCAGGTCGGTACTTCCGTACACGCAGAGAAAGTCCGATGAGTTATACGAAACACCAAAGAAAATAAAGCAGAACGTCAAACGAACAACAATCAGGTCGATCTTTCGATACGCAAAGAAAGTCCGATCGTTTGACAAAATAAAGAAAATCAAACAAGTTTAAATCTTTGCATAATGAACACATGTATACACAGTGACTTCTCATTTTTTTTCTTCACATATCTTCTCTTGATATATCATGAGATATGCATCAAGATGTTGTCCACTTGGTCAAGCACTATTATTTAATGTGTTTATCACATCTGAATACTTTCTGATTTAATGCCGAGCCTACCAAGTACATCGAACAATGATCTTATGGCTTTTTCATCTATTTTATCCACGAGTCAGACACGTAAGCCAATGTACCATCATTTCTGTTGGATACAATTTCTCATTTTTTTCAATGTTTTTGTATTTTTTTATTTTTCAATGTTTTTGTATTTTCTGTTTTTCTCCCCCTTAAAATGAAAACTCTATTTTTGGATTTTCATTTTAATACAAACAAAACACAAAGACGCTATTTTTGATTTTTCAATTTTCTCCCCCTAAACTACATACGGAATGTAAAACGAAAGAAAATTGACCTTTCGACATGGATACCTTGCAGGTTTAGCTTTCAGAAAAATTTCAGTTTTGAAATTGTTATCACATGAAATTTAACTTAAATCAGCAGAATACTCCTCTATCAGCAACTTTTCAATTACCAATAGATCTTCTAGAAGTACCTGCACACTGGTCAAACATATCAGTTTATAAATGACCCGAAGCGAATTGCTTCTGGTCGACCAGTATCTTGATTTCCTTTTGAAACCACTTTAGGTTTCCAGTGTTGTTGTTTTGGTAAATCAGTATCTGATGAACCAGTCACAGTTGATTGGGACGAACAACCTACATATGAAACATTTTGAAAACGTGGAATAAATCTTCCTTGAGTTTGGAAAAATGTAGGTTGTGGGTATTCATCAAATACTCTGCCATTTTCATCAATGAATCGTTGTTTGGCAGCTTTACCAACAAATGGAACCTTTCCTTTCCTTGAACTAGAAGCAGCAGAAACCGGAAAATCTTGTGCCATATGCCCTTTTTGTCGGCAATTGTAACACAAACGATTGTTTATGTTTCTTGTCTTTGGAACCTGCATAGCTTCACAAACATATTCATCTCCAAAATGATCATAAAAATTATCATATACCTGAAATCGATGATCATGAACCCATTTGGATGTCGGACTCTTTGGAGTAGAATTGGATCCTCCAGAAGAATATTTAGCACCTTGTTGCTTCTTGGTCTTTGAATCAACATTCTTCACAAAAACTTCAGCAACTTTCCGAGCATCTACGCAATGTAGCGGGAATTCTTTATCAGAAAATATTTGTTCCGAACCCTTGAGTTTGTAGAACCTCTCGGATTGAACTTTGTCAGCTTTAAAAACTTCTTTCTTTACTTGCTTCAAATTAACTTTCTTCAAATTCTGTTGCTGTTGAACCTTTGAAACATTCACATTAACCTGTTTCTTTTGAAATCCCAAACCTGTATATTTTCCAGAAACCTTCTCTTCTGAATCAGATGATTTATGCCCATTCTTTGCAAGACGAGAAAATTCAGCTTTAACTTTCTTGAGATCTTTTAGAGTATTGATAATTGTTTCATCAATGTCAGCTTTTGAAGACGAAGACCCAGACACAACCTTTTGAGCTTCAGAAGCTTCAGTACTTTTGCCTTTTTCCTTTTGCTTTTCTTCAACAGATTTGGAACCAACAAACTCAGAATAATCACCAATCTCATCCTTGTCTTTCAAATCATGAACGCCTTCTTTGAGACTTCCTGGTGGCGAGACTGTCTTGTTAAACATCTTCTCAAAATTTTCATCTTTGGCCAGAAAACTTGTAAAAGATTGTGAGTTAGTAACATTGTTCAAAAGACGTTTTGAATCAATGACTTCAATCGTTAATTCAGAAATTCTTTGATGAGCTTCAGCCAACTCTTTTTCTGTTGCAATGAGCTTCTTTGCCACTTTGTTAGTTTCATACTTTTGCAATCTTAACTCATCTAATCCGGCCATCAATTCCTTCTCGAGTTTATCTTCATTTCTTTTCTGAATATCCAAATTTGCATTTTGCAACTTGTTCACTCTAACCAACTCCCTCTTCTCATCAAGTAACTTTTCCATATCAGTCTGATAAGATTGAATCTTAGTAGCTTGATCACCAGAAAGTTGAGTAAGAGTATCAAGTCTGGACTTTGATTTATCAAAAAGATTTTGAAAATATTTTGCAGTATCCTCAGCTTCATCTTTCCATTTCTTTACTTCTTGAACTAATTCATCCTTTTCTACAGATAATTTTGTAAATTTCTTTTCAAATTCCTGCTCAACACCTTGAAACTGCAACTCTTTTTCAATTAACTCTGTCTGAAAAACTGAAAACTTTTCTTTTTGAGATTCTAACTCTTGAATCATACCTTCCAACTTTTTTCTATCAGCAATCAAATCTTCTTTTTCCTTAACTAAACCTTGAATCATTTTATCTTTTTGAGAACAAAACTCACAGACAGATTCATAACCACTATTTCCATAACTACTAACATCTGAATCAGAATCTGTTATCTCTTCTTCGTCATCACTGTGAACAATCTGAGCAACAAAACAAGACTCATCAGGAAAATCAGCAGCCCAATCATAACCTTCATTCGATGTTTGTTCTTTTGATGCAAAAGAAATAGCAGTCAAAGCAATTTGATGTGAAGCAGTTTTATCAGCTGGCTGAACCACCTTTTCTTTTGCGGGACACTCATGAGCAAAATGACCATATTTGGAACATTTGAAACATTTGATCTGTGACTTATTTAAACCAAGTTTGTCTCCTTGAAAAATAGATGCCGTTCCATGTTTCTTAATAAACCTTCTACCTCTTTCAGTTAGCATAGCAAACTGCCACTCCAAATCTAATTTGTTCAACTGATCTTCATCCATATGATCTAAATCCTCTCTATATAGACAAGATTTACCAATTTGACTAAATATATCGCCAGAAGAAGATGATATGAATCCAGATAACAACGCAACTAAATCTTCAGCTGACTTCCCATTAATCGAACTAGCAGATGATCTATCATGAGTAGTGAAACTGCACCCCCTTGATGAACTTTCATACTTTCCTGATCCATGATCAGCAACAAATGCTGTTTGAGGTGGATTTGATGTATCATAACCAGATGATTTAGACTTTGCATTGATACTTGCAGAATTTTGTCCATGATATAACTCAGGATTTTGTAATTGAGCAGTGGACTTGTTTGAATTCATCATTTCCATTTCTCGAGCATGAAGCTTTCCAGTCAAATCATGAAATGATAATGTGGAATAGTCTTTGTCATGAGTAACCAACAACACATAATTTTCCCATTTCTCTGGTAATGCTTCCATCAATTTCTCTTTCAATTCTTCCTCGGTCTTTTCAATTTTGAGTACTTTCATCTCACTAATTAGATGTGAAAATCTTGAAACAAGAGCAGAAATATTTTCTTTGTCGTATTGTTGAAAATTTTCAAATTCTTTGTTCAACACTTTCCTTCGACTCTTCTTATACTGATCATTTCCTTCACATCGAGCAGATAAAGCATCCCATAACTGTTTAGCCTTCTTGCAAGTACTGAATTGATGTAACAACTCAGTAGGTAAAGTCATGGTAAGATAACCATAAACTTTTTGTTCAAGTTCATAACTTCTTCGTTCATCCTTATCAAAATCTTGAATCTCTTTATATTCTCCATTGTCAGTTGGACGCACATACAACGTTCGAATCGGAATCCACAAATCAATATCATTTGTGCTGATGTATGCAGAAAAACGTTGCTTCCAATTTTGATAATCTTCCAATTTTAACAACTTGGGAACTTTCTGACTTGTTCCTATTTCATTATCAAAATTGAGCATAGCTTGTACCGTGTTTTGCATAGCCGCAAACGCTTGAAAATCAGACATTTTTCACCGAAAATAATACTTCAAAAACTTTGAACTCAAAAACGGAGGTCTTCCAAGCAGATTTTGGGGGTCAAAACTGGACGGTACTGGCCGTAGGCGAACGTTTTGGCTGGTATTAGCTCCCGTAACTCTTTACGGTTCTCAAGTTACGTCAGTTTTAGTGAAAGTCACTTTTCTACCAGCGTACCAAAACAAATCGACGGACTAGTTCCGGATCAAAACAATCAGGCGGATCAAATTTGTACTAGCGGACCAGATTCCGGATCAGATGAACTAGTGGACCAGAATTATACTAGCAGATCAGATTCCGGATCAGATGAACTAGCGGATCAGATGCGGACCAGGATATCTTCAGCGGATCAGATTTTGATACGGCGGACCAAATTTTGATACGGCAGACCAAATAGTACGTTGTAACTGCCGCGGACCAGACTGATGAAGATTGCCTGCGCGGACCAACCGGCGGACCAGGTGTTCCTTGAGCGGATCAGACGCGTTTCATGCGGATTTCAATGGATTTTTCGAATTTTTTACGTATTGAGCTAGAAAATGGATCAGTAACGTGCGAAATCACTCCAGAAACACTCAGAAATCATTTTTTATCACAGAAACACTCGGAATTGGAAGAATTTGATGAAAACGTGAAGAAACCCAAACTTTCTCTCTCTAAAACTCCGAAAATCGATCAAAAACACAGCAGTAGAGCAACCAATAGCTCTGATACCACTTGTAGAAACGAGAAACGATCTTACTACTGCATGCTTTGATCAAAGTAACGAACACGAGATGTAAATAAGAGAATTCGTATTGAATCACTTGAGATTACAATGAAGACTCTCTGGTTTCTCTCTCTAGAACACACACACAGAAAGTGTAGAATGACAGAAGTGTTCAACTCGCTCTCTTGCACATTCTAACACGAACCTATTTATAGTAAGTGACATAGCACCCAGCGTACCAACTAGTACGCCGGACCATATGATCCGCCGAACCATATGATACGCCACCAACCAAATAGGCACTACAACTCACTTTAAGATATGCTCACATAGATACAATACACGAGACACTCATAGTATAGAAATATGCTCTAACATTCTCAACTTGGATTCTACTTTGACTTTTGAAAAGTCAATTTGTTTATACTACTTATACTTTATTCATGTACATTTTGCATATTCTAATCATTTCATTCATTTATATAAATGCATTTATGCATTTATCCACTCTACTTGTAATGCTTAGCACATACTTTGATGTGTTGAGCCATAACAGTAACTAATTCCCTCATTTTACTCTACTTTGTTATCACAACCTAGAGTTCTTCCACATATAACATTGTGTTCTATTCTATTTTGTCAACACAACGTAGATTTCTCCCCACCTTTCAACATTTGTCCTATTTATTCTACTTTGTTACCCAAAATAGAGTTTCCCAACCTTTTCAAATTTCAACGTACTTATTCTATCTTGTTATGCAAAATAGAACTTCTCAACCGTTTCGACTTTCCACGTACTTATTCTATATTGATATACAAAATAGAATTTCTCAACAGTTTCAACTTTCAACGTACTTATTCTATCTAGTTATAGAAAATAGAATTTTTCAACAATTTTGACTTTCAATGTACTTATTCTATTATGTTGTGCGAAATAGAATTTCTCAACAGTTTCAACTTCAACGTATTTGATCTATCGTGTTATACAAAATAGAATTTCTCAATAATTTCAACTTTCATACTTATTCTATCTTGTTATACAAAATAGAATCTCTCAACAAATTCAACTTTCATACTTATTCTATCTTGTTATACAATACAGAATTTCTCAACAGTTTCAACTTTCAACGTACTTATTCTATCATGTTATACAAAATGAATTTCTCAACAATTTCAATTTTCATACTTATTCTATCTTGCTATACAAAAAAGAATCTCTCAACAAATTCAACTTTCATACTTATTCTATTTTGTCATACAAAATAGAATCTCTCAACAAATTCAACTTTCATACTTAGTCTATCTTGTTATACAAAATAGAATTTCTCAACACTTTCAACTTTTGACGTACTTAATCTATCTTGTTATACAATATAAATTCCTCAACAATTTCAACTTTCATACTTATTCTATCTTGCTATACAAAATAGAATTTCTTAATAAATTCAACTTTCATACTTACTCTATCTTGTTATACAAAATCGAATTTCTCTAACACTTTCAAGTTTTACATGTACCACTATTTGTTCTATTTAATTATCTAAAGTACGACTGCTAGAGCATATCCTATGCTAAGTGTGTCTCGTGTATTGTATCTAATCTAGAGCGTCTGTGTGAGTCAAGATAGTCAACTGGCCGTACCAGTTGGTCAGACGTACCAGATGGTATGTGCGTACCAAATGGTCCGTGGCTGGTACGCCGGTCAGTATGTTAGTGACTATAAATAGTTCGTGTTAGAGAGAGCTGGCTAGTTCTGTCATTTCTATCACTCTTAACTATGTGTGTTCAAGGTGTTTTCTCTCTCTACATTGTAACTCTTAGTGAATCAATAAAGCAAAGCTTTATTTACATCCGTGTTCATCGATTATCCAAATCATGCAGTAGTAAGATCGTCCAGTGGTTTTACAAGTGGTATCAGAGCAATTGGTTGCTCTACTGCTGTGATTTGGTCCATTTTCGAGTTCTAGAGAGAGAAAGTTTGGGTTTTCTTCGTTTTTCATCAATTTTTCGTAATTCCGAGTGTTTCAAAGATGAAAAATAATTTCTGAGTGTTCCTAGAGTGTTTTCGCACCTCACTGATCCAATTTCCAGCTCAAATTGTCGAAATTCGCGAAAATCCATCGATTTCAGCGTGGTACGCTTCTGGTCCTCCTCAAGAACAACTGGTCCGCCGCTAGTCCGCTAGGAAATCTTCAAATCTGGTCCGTGACAGTTATTTTCTGGTCCGCCGTACCATTTTGGTCCGCCGTACCAAATCTTGTCCGCTGAAATCTGGTTCGCTGAATTCTGGTCCGCTGATTTCTGGTCCGTGATCTGGTACGTTGAACAAATTTTCGTCCGCTGGTTGAATTGGTCTAGTGTTGGTACGTTGAGAACAAGTTTGGTACGTTGAGAAGGTTTGGTATGCTGGCAGAATACATGCGTTCACTAAAACTGACGTAACTTGAGAACCGTTAAGAGTTACGGGAGCTAATACCAGCCAAAACGTTTGTCTCGCCGAGATCTAGACTTTTACTAGCCTAATAACTAGTACCCTCCGGTTTGACCCCCAAAATCCGCTTGAAGGACCTTCGTTTTTGAATTTGAAGTTTTGATGGTTAATTTTTAACTTCAAGATGAGTGATTTTCACGCATTTTCAGCTGCTCAAACATCGTTGCAAGCAATGATGAACTATGATAATGAGATAGGAACAAATCAGAAGGTTCCTAAGTTGTTACAATTAGAAGATTATCACAATTGGAAGAAACGTTTTGAATCATACATATTTTCTCAAGATGTTGATTCTTGGATCCCGGTTGAAAAAGAATATGAGTATCCGATGATAAGTCCGAGAAAGCCAAAGATGTAAGTGATTTTGAAATTGATGAAAATAAATTTTTTGCCCGAGAAATTAAAACGTTTAGCTTTCTTATAATGGCTTTACCTAAAGACTTGACGCATCAGTTTAAGAATTACACGACTTGTAAAGAATTGTGGGATGCTATTGCTGAAAGATGTGAGGGTAATGAGCAATACAAGAAGACTCGGAAGAAAGTTTTAAAGAAAGAATTTGATAATTTTGGACATTGTGCTAATGAGCAAATCAAAGATTTGATTGCAAGGTTTTCACATTTGATCAATGAACTTGAAATTGTAGTTGTCAAGAAAGAAAGTGATGAATTGAAAGAGAAGCTTTTAGAAGCTCTACCTGAAAAGTGAGAGAATTTTGTTATGATGTTGACTAATGATCCAAACTATTCTAGTTGGACATTCAATCAGTTGATAAGCAAATTACAAGCGTGTGAAATGGAACTTCTTGTGAAAAAGTCAGCAACTCCGTCCGTTTAGAATCCTGAAGTATATTTTGGAGAAAACTTAGC
This sequence comes from Deinandra increscens subsp. villosa, assembly GCA_039602395.1. Lineage (NCBI taxonomy): Eukaryota > Viridiplantae > Streptophyta > Magnoliopsida > Asterales > Asteraceae > Deinandra > Deinandra increscens. The sequence continues at coordinate 21,877 of JBCNJP010000144.1, forward strand.
TACTATGCATGCTAAAACAAAATCACATTCTATTTCAAGCAGTAATCCACCAGTAACAACATTTCTTGCTGGAAAGACTGAGAATACTAGTTATTCTTCGGGTTGCAGTTTTACTATTCTTGATAGATCATCAAGCAAATCTACTTCTAATCAAGCCACCGAAGATCTAGCTGCTTTGTTATGTGTTTTTATATCATCTTCGTGTGGATCCATATTTAGTCAAATTGGTAATTCTGCTTTGGTTCCGGAGGATCTAAAACATATGGATGAGGATTAGCTAAATAAATTGGATTTGGATTGGCAGTTGGCTATGACTGTTGAAAAAGGAAGACGGTTTATGGGCAAACATGGCAAGAATTCTGTTATGGGAGGAGCCATACCAGGTTTAGATAAGTCCAAACTGAAATGTTACAAATGTTCTAAATTAGGACATTTTGCTCGAGAATGCAAGTAATCTGCTTCTAAACCAAGTAATTTGGATAATCATGATCACAATAAAGAGGCAAAGGCTTTAGTGACTGAGGGAGGTTATGATTGGGCTGCAGATTTTTCGGATGAATCAGCATTTGTAGTCCATCCTGCAGAAAGTTATGCATTAATGGAAAATATTAAGGTTGAATCGAGTGGGTATGCATCTGAGACCAATATATCTGAAACAAGTGATTTTGGAGTTAGTGGATATGAATCAACGTGTGAATTTTGTGCTAAAAAGACAGAAAGATTCGAGAATTGATTTCTGAGAAGGAAAGGTTGGTTGTTGAACATGAGAAGAAAGTGTGAGGTTTTTGATAAGTTTGTCAAAGCTAATGCAATGTTGGAAAAAGAAAAGAAGGTGTTGATGGAAGAGTTTGTTGAGCTTCAAACAAAATTGGATGAGATGATTAATTCGGAAAAAGCACAAATTTTGAAGTTGCAAACTGAGAATGAAGAGTTGGTCAAGAGTGTTGAGAAATGGGAGAGTGAAGCAAAAGATGCGATTGGTGATTTTGATAATTTGTTTAAAAAAATCAACTGCAAGAGTAGAATCGCTGAAGCAATCTTATGATGATCTCAAGAAAGAGTTTGATGAAGTTACTGCTAAGGAAAATGATCGTCAAATGTGTAGAACCACGAGATGATCTTACTACAGCATGATTTGGTAATCGAATAGCAACGAGAAGGTAAATAAAGCTTCGCTTTATTGATTCACAAAGAGTTACAATGTAGAGAGAGAAACACACACAGTTTACACACAGTTAAGATGTAGAGAATGACAGAAGTTGCTAACTCTCTCTAACACGAACTATTTATAGTCACTTAGTCACAGGCCAGCAGACCACCAGCGGACCATCTGGTACGCTGTACCAACTGGTACGGCGGACCATGTGGTCCGGCCAGATGACTATCTGACTCACACAGATGCTCTTGTCTAGATACAATACACGAGACACACGCTAGCATAGGAATATGCTTCTACAAACTCCCCCTTAACGTGTAGTGTATCTATATTCTAACTAAACTCCAGTCTTCAATCTTCAACAATGTTGTATCCGATCGACAACTTGAAATCTTGTCAGAAAGAGAGCTTGCATGACTGGATCAGTCTCGAACAAACTTTGAACTTCAAGATCCACTTGTGAAAGATATAACATACTCCCCTTTTCACCATGCGTGAGTTGTCTCACTCAGATAATCCTGCAATTTCAGAAGACAGAAATGCGGCTTTCCTTTTCTTTTGAAAAAAAAATAATTTAATCTTGGCGCAAAACTTCTCTTCGAGAATCCAAGATATAGATTTGAAATTTTGAATTTTGTATCAAATATCGATCGGTCGAAAACATATAAGAAATAAAATCTTTTTGGCTTTTTGAAAGTTTATATCAAAATACACCTAAAATCTTTTGATTTTTCTAGATATGAAACATAAATGCAATACAGAATCACACACTATTTTTGTCTTTTGTGAGAAAGATCATAACTTGGGATCATATTGGTAATGACATGCTGAACTACACTTCAATTTCAATTACTTCAGCACATAAGTCATGTTGATTACTGGTATAATTTGTCCATATTAAACTCAGGCACAATCATACTCATAACATATGGATATGTTAATGTATTGATTAGATTTGCATTGACCAGTGTACCCCACACTATCAGACATACTCAGATATGTATCTGCTTATCACACTTTGTGACTTCAATTGTGATTTAATCACATAATGATTGTATTCATGATTCAGTCAACTGTGTTCCATGCAAAAAGAAATAAGAACGTTAAATCGTCTACCTTAAGGTCGATCTTTCGATACGCAGATAAGGTCTCGGATTTAACAAAATAAGAAAATAAAACAAGTTGAAATTGTATAACTCAACAACAATCAGGTCGGTACTCCCGTACACGCAGAGAAAGTCCGATGAGTTATACGAAACACCAAAGAAAATAAAGCAGAACGTCAAACGAACAACAATCAAGTCGGTCTTTCGACACGCAGAGAAAGTCTGATCGTTTGACAAAATAAAGAAAATCAAACAAGTTTAAATCTTTGCAAAATGAACACATGTATACACAGTGACTTCTCATTTTCTTTTTCACATATCTTTTCTTGATATATCATGAGATATGCATCAAGAGGTTGTCCACTTGGTCAAGCATTAGTATTTAATGTGTTTATCACATCTGTATACTTTCTGATTTAATGCCGAGCCTACCAAGCACATCAAGCAATGATCTTATGGCTTTTACATCTAATTTATCCACGAGTCAGACACGTAAGCCAATGTACCATCATTTCCGAATCATGTCGGATCAATTTCTCATTTTTCAATGTTTTTGTATTTTTCTATTTTTCAATGTTTTTGTACTTTTCTGTTTTTCTCCCCCTTATAATGAAAACTCTATTTTTGGATTTTCATTTTAACAAAAAACACAAACACACTATTTTTTGATATTTCAATCTTCTCTCCCTAAACTACAAACAAAATGCATGAAAGAAAGAAAATTGACCAATCGATACTGATACCTGTCAGGTTTAGCTTTCAGAAAATTTCAGTGTTGAAATATGATATCACATGTAATTTAATTTAAAAACGCAGAATACTCCTCCATCAGCAACTTTGCAAGCACCAACGGGTCTTCTAGGAATACCTGCACACTGGTTATAAAGATTAGTATTCAAATGACCCGAAGCACACAGCTTCTGGTCGACCAGTGTCTTCCGTAAAATCACTTGCAGCCTTGGTAACCAACTTAGGTCGCCACTGCATTTTTACATTTGTATTTTGAACTGAGTCATCATCACGAGATGAACCACCAACACTTGAATCAAATTTGAAAAATTGTTTCGTTTTAGATTTGGATTTGAATGATGTTGACTCAGTAAAAATTCTGCCTGATTCATCAATAAATGTGGCAGATTTGTTTGAAAATGATCTTTTAGCAGTCTCAGGACAATCCTGTGCCATGTGTCCCTTTCGGCGACACTGATAGCACAAACGATAAGATCGTTGAGATTGTGGTTTGCCCTGAACTGAATGACATCGATCATCAGATTCAACATTATCAGAAATATCATCAAAAACTTGAAATCTATTCTCATGTACCCATTTGGAAGTAGGACTGCGGGGCGAAGAATTAGAGCCATATGATGAAGATTCTTTTGGAGAACTCTCAGATGAAATCTTCTTCTTTTGGGTGCCCCCGAATCCCTTTTCCATGGTAGAAATGAAAACCTGAGCCAGATGATATATTTGATCCAAGTTTGTATCTTTCTTTTCTTTCTTTGGCATGGTGTTTTGCTTTGTAACCTTCTTGCCTTCACTACCCAAACCACAACGTTTGTACCCCAGTAGCTTAGTTAAATCGACTTCAAAACACGAAGGACCTGCTTTAGCAGCTTGATTAAACGAAGCTTTAATATCATTTAATTTGTTAGCTTCAACCAACTTCGCAGCAACTTGCGCTTCATTCAACTGCTTTTCATCCATATCAACTAATTTCGTAGTTGCATTAACCGCTTCTTCAGAAATAAACCCACCAGATACAAACTTTGATGTAGAATTATCAAACAAAATTTCCTCCTGTTCCTCTTTCTTCTTAAACTTTTTCTTTGCAGATTTTTCAGACACAAATTCAGAATAATCACCAGTTAAAGCTGAAATTTGAATGTCAGCAAGTACATCAGATTCAATAACCGGATGTGGAATCTGATTATATTCTCCACTCCCAAAAACCTCCTTGAAATTCTCATCTTTACACAAGTAGCTCGTGAAAGAATGTGAATTCTTCAAATTATTCAACTGTCTTTTAAGATCCAACACTTCAACATTCAGATCAGATATTTTCTTTTGAGATTCACCCAATGCTTTTTCAGAATCAATTAATTGCTCTGAAGCTGTATTAAACCGAAACTTTTCCTGTCGCATCTGATCATGAGCATCATACACTTCTTGAGTAATTTTCTTGACACGGCCTTCATGAATCTCAATATTGCGTTTCAACAACTGATTTTCTTCTTTCAAACTGATCACTTTGTCTTGCAACTCAGAATGGACCAATTGATGTTGATTTTCTGCAGCAACTACTATATCAAATTCTTCCTTGAGATCATCATAATCCTTTTTCAACGATTCTACTCTTGTAGTTGATTTCTCAAACAAATTATCAAAATCATTAATCGCATCTTTTGCTTCACTTTCCCATTTCTCAACACTTTTAACCAACTCGTCATTCTCACTTTGCAACTTCAAAGTTTGTTCTTTAGTTTCGGCAATTAATTTCTCATTTATCTTGCAAATCTCATCAGAATTTTCAACTTGCTTCTTGAAACTTTCTAATTCTGTTTCCTTTAGTGTTCTCTCAACCATTAACCCTTCCTTTTCTTGAACCAATTCACGAATTTTTCTATCCTTTTCAGCACAAAATTCACATGTTGACTCATACCCACTAACTTCAGAATCACTTGTTTCAGATGTAGTGGTCTCAGACATGTACCCACTTGATTCAACTTCAATATTTGCCATTAAAGCCACAAATTGACCGTTGATATAACAAAATCCATCTGGTTCTGCACTAGTATCTTGAATAGCAGTCAAAGCAATAGATGGTTTGTCAAATTGTTTTGACCATTCATCACATTCTTTTTCTGCTTGAGCTTGAGCCATCATAGCTTTTGTTTCATGCTTATCAGATTTAACTTTATCAGAGGATGACTGAGAACACTCACGAGCAAAATGTCCAACCTTTGAACAATTGTAACATTTGACTTTAGATTCATCCAAACCCAGTTTTCTTCCTCCTGGAACAAAAGAATTCTTTCCATGCTTCTTGATTAATCGTTTTCCTTTTTCAACCATCATTGCAAATTGCCAATGCAGATCTAATTCAGCTAATTGATCATCATCCAGCTGTTCTAACTCAGTTCCACTTAAACCAGCATCACTAACTTGACCAAATATCGATCCAGACGATGAAGATAAAAAAAGCAGATAACAATGCAGCCAATTCTTCAGGTGATTGATCAGGATGAGAATTGTTTGACGATTTATCTGGAATGGTAAAACGACATCCTGGAGAATAACCAGAATTTTCAGAATGCCCAGCAAGAAAAGCTGTTACCGGCGGATTACTGCTTGAAATAGCATGTGACTTTGCCTTAGCATGAACGGTAGCATTATTTTCCCCAAAGTACAATTCAGGATTTTGAACTGTAGGATGTGCAGATTTCTTCACTAGCAATTCCATCTCACGAGCTTGTAATTTGCTAGTTATTTGATTGAATGTCCACTTTGAATATTTTGGATCATTTGTCAACATCATCACATAATTTTCCCATTTTTCTGGTAAAGCTTCCAGAATTTTCTCTTTCAATTCATCACTATCTTTCTTGACTCCTACAACATCGAGTTCATTTATCAAATGGGAAAACCGAGTAATCAAATCTGGAATTTTCTCATTCTCGCAGTGCCTGAAATTATCAAACTCTTTCTTCAAAACTTTCTTTCGAGTATTTTTGTATTGATCATTACCCGTACATCTCTCTTCAATAGCATCCCACAACTCTTTAGCCGTTTTATATTGCTTAAATTGATGCATTAGATCTTTTGGTAAGGCCATTGTAAGATAACTATATGTTTTCTTTTCTCGAGAAAACAATTTCCGTTCTTCAGCATCAAAACTACTAATCATCTTTGGTTTGTTGGGACTTATCATCGGATATTCATATTCTTTCTCAATTGGAATCCAACTTTCGATATCTTGCGAATAAATGTAAGATTCAAACCGAATTCTCCAATTGTGATAATCTTCAAGCCTTAGCAATTTAGGAACTTTTTGAGTTGTTCCTATCTCATTATCATAGTTCAACATGGCTTGCATTGATGTTAGAGCAGCGGTCATTGCATAGAAATCACTCATTTTGATGTTAAATCTAAAACTCCAAAACTTTGAACTCAAAAACGAGGGTCTTCCAAGTGGATTTTGGGGGTCAAACTGGGGGGTACAGACCTTTCAGGTGAGTACACGTTTAGATCTCGGAAAGACGAACGTTTTGGCTGGTATTGGGTTCCGTAACTCCAAACAGTTTGCAAGTTACGTCAGTTTTAGTGAAGATATGTTTTCTGCCAGCGGACCAACAATTCCAGCGGATCAATCTCCGGATCAGATAAACCACCGGATCAAATTTGCTCACCGCATCAAAATACTCCCAACGGACCAATTATGTTCCAGCGGACCAGATATCTTCAACGGATCAGATTTTGATACGGCGGACCAAAACTGGTACGGCGGACCAGAATTTTCAGCGGATCTCACTAATACGCTGTAACTGCTGCGGATCAGAAAGTAACTACCACGGACCAGCTGATGAAGATTGCCGGGGCGGACCAAACGGCGGACCAAATGTTCAACCGGCGGACCAAATGTAAATGAAGCTGAAATTGACTGATTTTCACAGATTTCGACAATTGAAGCTAGAAACTGGATCAGTATGATGCGAAAACATTCCAGGAACATCCAGAAATCATTTTTATCCTCGGAATCACTCAGGATTATGAAAAGTTGATGAAAAACGTAGAAAACCCAAACATTTTCTCTCTAGAATCCGAAAAAACTTACCAAATCACAGCAGTAGAGCAACCTGGAATGCTCTGATACCACTTGTAGAACTACGAGATGATCTTACTACAGCATGATTTGGTAATCGAATAGCAACGAGAAGGTAAATAAAGCTTCGCTTTATTGATTCACAAAGAGTTACAATGTAGAGAGAGAAACACACACAGTTTACACACAGTTAAGATGTAGAGAATGACAGAAGTTGCTAACTCTCTCTAACACGGACTATTTATAGTCACTTAGTCACAGGCCAGCGGACCACCAGCGGACCATCTGGTACGCTGTACCAACTGGTCCGGCGGACCATGTGGTCCGGCCAGATGACTATCTGAATCACACAGATGCTCTTGTCTAGATACAATACACGAGACACACGCTAGCATAGGAATATGCTTCTACAAAATGGAACATTCAACATTACTCGATAAAGTCACAACTTTGACACATGACAACAAGCTGTTGAAAAGAAATATTGGGATTCATGAGGGCCGAGTGAAGAAAATTACCCAAGAAGTGTATGATGCCCATGATCAGATGAGACAAGAGAAGTTTTTGTCAAATCGAGCTTCAGAGCAATTAATTGAATCAGAAACAGCATTGGGTGAAGCTCAAAATAAAATATCTGATATAAATGTTGAAGTTTTGGATCTTAAGCGACAATTGCACAATTTGAAGAATTCACATTCTTTCACAAGTTACTTGTGCAAAGATGAAAATTTCAAGAAAGTGTTTGGAAGCGAAGAGTATAATCAAATTCCACATCCAGTTATCTCATCTGATGCTCTAGCTGATATTCACTCTTCTGACATAACTGGATATTACAGTGAATTTGTATCTGATAAATCTGAGAAAGAGGAATCAAAGATTTCCACCAAGAAAGTCGAGAAGGATGAAAGTTTGATTGAACAATCTATTAAGTTTGTTCCTGGTGGAACTGGTGTTACTGATAAAGATATTTTTGATGATAAGATGGTGGAGACAGGTGAGAAGATAGAATCTAAAGGAAAATTGGCTCCTGAGCTTGTTAAAGCTAACAATTTGAAGGGTATTAAAGCTAAATTTACTGAGATTGCTCAAGTTGGTTCTTCTAAGTCTCAAGTGGAATTGTCAAAGTTACCCGGTTATAAACGATCAGGTTTGGGTAATAACAATCAGAGATTTGAGCAGAAAGACAAGAAGAACATGCCAAAGAAGACATCTAAGGAGAAGAAAGATACAAGTCTTGAACAAATCTATCATTTGGCACAGGTATTCATTTCTACTATGGAGAAAGGATTCGGAGGCAAACAAAAGAAGAAGAATTCATCTGAGAGTTCTCCAAGAGAATCTTCGTCATATGGTTCCAATGCTACACCTCGAAGTCCTACTTCCAAATGGGTACATGCAAACAGGTTTCAGGTTTTTGATGATTGTATTGATAGTTATAAATCTGATGAAAGATGTCATCAATTTCAAGGCAAACCACAATCTAAACGATCATATCGTTTGTGCTATCAATGTCGCCGAAAGGGACACATGGCACAGGATTGTCCTGAAATTGCAAAACGATCCTTTTCAAACAAATCCGCCACCATTATTGATGAATCAGGCAGAATTTTTACTGAGTCAACACCATTCAAATCAAAATCTAAAACAAAACAATTTTTCAAATTTGATTCGAGTGTTGGTGGTTTATCACGTGATGATGACTCGGTTAAAAATGAAAAAGCTAAAATGCAGTGGCGACCTAAGATGGTCAGCAAAGCTGCAAATGATTTTGTGGAAGATACTGGTCGACCAGAAGCTGTGTGCTTCGGGTCATTTGAATACTAATCATTTAAACTAGTGTG
>JBCNJP010000144.1:31301-54301 GCA_039602395.1 Deinandra increscens subsp. villosa
ATCGGTTCTTAACACGATATCACTACTCGATTGAGTGTGCGGAATCCAGTCAATCGAGTGATTTAAGATGCGAGAAATAGAAATTGATGAACACAATAATTAAACAATAAAACCTGGAATGAAGTGCACACGATTAACAATTGTCTGGTACACAGATTCAATAGAAACCGAAAAGCCCCCTTGTGTCTCTCTCAACTGACTAACTCCTAATATGAGTATTAGGATTTGTTTATATAGATAAATAAATCCTAAACCTAATTTTCGGATTTGACTAAACATGCCCATTAAACTCCCCTTAAACTCTATCTAATTGGGCCCAAACATGCCCATAATGGCCCAATGACCCAATACAATGAAAACCCAACTATTTTACACCTATTCTATCACACAGGCCTTCAAAATAGTCCGCCAGGTGATGATTTAATACACAAGCCACAAATTATTCCCTTACAATTCTCCCCTTGGCTTGTGATATTAAATGTCTTCTTCTTTCAATCTTCAGACTTGCAGTCTTCTCCTTGGCTTGAGCATGGATTGATGAAGATTCTTTTCTTTGGAAATCCTCATTGGGCATCATGTGGGATGATTGATGGCTCTTTCTCTTTATCAGCATCAACTTGAACTGCAAATGATGAACAAGTAATGAGAGGAGGATTCTCAAATACTTGCTATTTCTTGAAAACTATTGAGTCATTGCTGAATCAGTAGTAACTGTCTTGACTTGTTTGTGACTTCAGAGGACAAATTTTGAAAACCTCTGTCTTGGCATTCTTGAATTTCTTGTTGTGACTGCTCTGCATCTTTTCTTCAATTAGCTTCCCCTAAACTTGAGAACGGTGTCTTTGGAAGCTTTACTTGAACAACCAACAAACTTCCCCTGAGCATAGGGTAAGTCCTTTTCCGGCTGGTTCTTCAACACGAACAGTAGCAACACTCATTGACATGACATCTCATTTAACTTGACATGCACAACATGGAACAAACACTAACGAGACAATGATAACTGGTTATCGAGTTAGCATTATTTAACCAAACAACTTCCCCTGAACCCGAGGGGGAGGTCACACCTTCTTGCACAAAACCCAAAAAAAACTTATTTAAACATCTCAAATCAACCTGGCCAATTTATAAACTTAAGAAAGAAAATTTAAACACTCACACTACACCAGAAAAATTAAGATCAAACAAATTTAAAAACAATTCACACATGAGACGGTAAATAAAAGATCATACCAGACATTATGTGGCTGAGGAACCCTTTTCAGCTTCAGTTACTTCGCGTGTTCAGGTGATTGCTGATATTTTGGTCCAACTTAAACTCATGCTACTTTCGCTTACTCAGGCAGATTGTCACATAATTTTATCTTTTAAGGTTTATTATTTATGAACATCTATCCAGGTCGCACACATAAGTCCTAGGTATATTAATTTGTACATTCTATCAAGTATACCTGGTTTCCGTGCAACATTTTTCACGACACCTTTCCTTAAGCCTAACATCATGCTCCAGACTGGGTAGAGAGAAGAAAGAATAGATCACGGAGATTTTTGGGATAATATACAACGTCAACTGAATTTTTGAAACATCTTTAATAATGCTCTCATCAATGACACAGGCTAAGGGTTTTGGACTCTTGAGGGTCTCTTTTGGTTGTGCTCATTGGCATCTTTTGAGTTTTATATCATTATATACAATGTGATCTAAGAGGTACGTGGATCAGGGAGGCTCACATGACATCTCATTTAACTTGACATGCACAACATGGAACAAACACTAACGAGACAATGATAACTGGTTATCGAGTTAGCATTATTTAACCAAACAACTTCCCCTGAACCCGAGGGGGAGGTCACACCTTCTTTCACAAAACCCAAAAAAAACTTATTTAAACTTCTCAAATCAACCTGGCCAATTTATAAACTTAAGAAAGAAAATTTAAACACTCACACTACACCAGAAAAATTAAGATCAAACAAATTTAAAACAATTCACACATGAGACGGTAAATTAAAGATCATACCAGACATTATGTGGCTGAGGAACCCTTTTCAGCTTCAGTTACTTCGCGTGTTCAGGTGATTGCTGGTATATTGGTCCAACTTAAACTCATGCTACTTTCGCTTACTCAGGCAGATTGTCACATAATTTTCTCTTTTAAGGTTTATTATTTATGAACATCTATCCAGGTCACACACATAAGTCCTAGGTATATTAATTTGTACATTCTATTAAGTATACCTGGTTTCCGTTCAACATTTTTCACGACACCTTTCCTTAAGCCTAACATCATGCTCCAGACTGGGTAGAGAGAAGAAAGAATAGATCACGGATATTTTTGGGATAATATACAACGTCAACTGAATTTTTGAAACATTTTTAATAATGCTCTCATCAGTGACACAGGCTAAGGGTTTTGGACTCTTAAGGGTCTCTTTTGGTTGTGCTCATTGGCATCTTTTGAGTTTTATATCATTATATACAATGTGATCTAAGAGGTACGTGGATCAGGGAGGCTCCAGGTCTCTGCCATCGCAAAATAGAGGAGGCCTGACTCACGTACTATATCCCCAGGTCATTGCTCACGCAAAGCAGAGGGGATGGGATTTTTGAGCACGACGTCAAAGAACTCAGAATCAGGCGTGCGTCTCGGGTTTCCTGGTATACAGTCAAATAGAGATTGTACTAACCTAAGTGTGTGTTTCCTATCTAGCATCATACGTTATCTTTAAGTGTTGGGACAAACCGTACCTTTTGATTGCACTACGTCAAAATTCACCTTTGGCCACGGAAAAAAACCGTGACAAAAGGTGTTTTGTCACGTTTTTTTTTTCCATTCCAAACGACACCATAGGTGCCGTGACCATATGTACCCTACGGCCACGTTAAAATATCAGTGGCTGAAGCCACCTATAAGCGTGGCTAAAGGGTACCAATATTTGTTGTTGTAATCAAACAATTCTTCAGAAAAGCGTGGCGAAAGGGTTCCAACGGCCACATGTGTTTGGTTAACGTGGCCTTTGGTATTTTATGGTCACGTATATTCGTGTTTTAGCCACATACATTATAAAAATACGTGGCCAAATGGTTGCTGAAATCATACATTTTGTCACAGTACGCGTGGCCAAAGGGTGGCAACGGCCACGTTAAAATATCAAAAGCGTGGCCTTTGGTATTATATGGTCACGTATATTTGTGTTTTAGCCACATATGTTATAAAAAAACGTGGCCAAATGGGTTGCTGAAATTATAATTTTTGTCCCAATACGCGTGGCCAAAGGGTGACAACCGCCACGTTAAAATATGAATAGCGTGGCCTTTGGTATTATATGGTCACGTATATTTGTGTTTTAGCCACATATGATATGAAAAAACGTGGCCAAATGGGTTGCTGAAATCATAAATTTTGTCCCAATAAGCGTGGCCAAAGGGTGGCAACTGCCACATTAAAATATAAAAAGCGTGGCCTTTGGTATTATATGGTCACGTATATTTGTGTTTTAGCCACATATATTTGGAAAAAAAAAGTGGCTAAAGGGTAGTTTAAATCAGATATTTTGTCCCAATACGCGTGGCCAAATGGTGGCAACGACCACGTTAAGATATAAAAAGCGTGACCTTTGGTATTATATGGTCACGTATATTTGTGTTTTAGCCACATATAATTGGAAAAAAAAAAGTGGCCAAAGGGTAGTTGAAATCAGATAATTTGTCCCAATAAGCGTGGCCAAATGGTGGCAACGGCCACGTTAAAATATAAAAAGTGTGGCCTTTGGTATTATATATATATGGTCACATATATTTTCTTAATTACAATTAATTATATATTAATTAATTAGTATAGAGAAACCTTAAAAAATCATATATTATAATTAAAAATTAATGTACATACACTAATCATGACGCTGTTCAAAAAGATAACATACGACACTAGCTAATCAAAGTTTAATTTCTATAATAATTAATTATAATTTCTTGTCCGTGCTGATCAGCTGCTTCTGCTGGTGCCGTGTGATTTTTCTATTTATCACATTTTGATTCTTCAGCTGGTTTGGTGCTACGTACACTACTTTCTGCATCTTTTTCCGATCATTATTTACCTGGAAACATGACAAATAAAACCGATCAGATATATATAATATATATATAAAGTTAATTAATTAGCGGATACTATTAATTAATGTAGTAATTACCTGTGGTTGTTCCAATACTTTTTGAACCGTAGAATGATCAACCGGCTGTGATCTATCTGACTTGTTATTAGAATGAAGGATCATTCGGTTCATCGGCCATGCAATAATATATTTATTTTCAACCTCCGAAAGCGTTGTTTTACCATCTACTGGGAATGGTAAAAATGTTGCACCCTTTTTGACCTGATAAACTCTAATTCTACGGCAACCAGGAGCTAATGGACTTCCATGAATCTTCTCATCTTTTTGTTTTGGTAATAACTCAGCCATTCCCACGACGTTCAGTGGATCCCATTCCATGTGCAACGTCGCAGTTTGGCTCCCCTGATCAGAAGTGACATAATAATAATAATAATATTATTATTAATTATAGCATATATATAAACAATTAACTAATTAAAGTAAAAAATAGAATACAAAAATTGTGGTATATACTAATCTATACCTCTTGGATTACTGGCTGCAGATCGATAGCAGCTGCAATGGCATCATAATTATTTGGTTTTTCCAACTGAAGATCACTCTTCTTAGGAGGTACTTTACGAGCTGCAGGTTTTGCATGTCTCTTATTCTTTTCCTAAATTGACACCATGTAATTAACTGATTAGTAACATATATATTAATTAACGATAACGTCAAAGCGATTTGTCAAATTTCTAAATTAATTATATATATATATATATATATATATATATATATATATATATATATACCACTTCCTGCTCTGATGCCCCAGCATCACTGGCTGCAGCAGCTGCTGCTTCTGTCATTTTTCTCTTTCTCACCTAAAGACAACATCAGCATTTAATTAAATGATCATATAGCAATTAGTTATAAGGGAAGTACACAACTGTGTAAATTAAAATAGTTACCCTTTCCTTTTGCGACGCTGTTGTAGATGGAGGAGTGTGTTGTGATAGAGTCGCAGAAGAGACCTACAATTCAATTAATTAATAAAATCATATCGATCATAACCGGCTAAACATTAGTTAACTATCCTGATGAACTTTAACTATCCTGATGAACTTATCATAGCCGGCACAGTTAATTATTAATTATATTCCGGAACAACTCTAACTATCCTGATGAACTTTAACTATCCTGATGAACTTTACCTATACTGCTGAACTTTAACTATCCGGATGAACTATAACCAACACGGTGAACTATAACTAGGGACGCATGTTCATCCAGATGAACTAGCTAGAATCTTCCGGATCAACTCTAACTATCCCGATGAACTCTAACTATCCTGATGAACTTTTTACTATCCTGATGAACCTTACCTATCCTGAGGAACTTTAACTATCCGGATGAACTCTAACTATCCGGATGAACTATAAGTAGAGACGCATGTTCATCCAGATGAACTAGAATCTTCCAGATCAACTCAAATTCAGAACTGTTTCAAATCCGTACCTTATCGGCCGACCTTTGAGATGAGTTTGATTGAGTAGATTGTTTCCGCGATGTATTGCGCGCAGAATTGATCATGTCCTACGTACAATTAATTCAATTAGTTAATTAATTAATAAATAATATATATATATATATATATATATATATATATATAGTTTGTCCCTTACAGACGCTCTATGAACTTGTTTATCTTGAATCACAGACTCCATAGCCGCCATAAGCTTATCAATTCTCTCATCCTGTGATTTAACCATATCAGTGAGGCGCTCAACCTCTTGATCCTTTTTCTCACGCAGCTGTCTTTCATTTTTTAGTTCCGCCTCAAGTTTTTCGATCCGTTCTTTCGATCGCCCTTTTGGAGCACCCCAATATCCACGGGAAGTCACTCCATACCCAATACCTTTTAGGTATCCACCCCTTTCCTTGCCAAGGACCAGTGTCAGGGCATCCGTTCCCGGTTCTACTGTCACAGATCCCGCATTTATCTTTGTTTCATTCTCGGCCTGCAGTAATATAATTTAGTTAATTTAATGAGGTGCTGTTAATTTTTAACATGTGAATAATTAGGTATATATATAGCAATTAAACTTACTATATCATCTGCTATGCCCTTCACCACAGGGGTTTTGTATTCCCCCTCTTTATTTACCCTTCCTTTCCTCCACATAAACGCTCGAGAGGGGCAATCATCAGCTGCAATTTCTTTGTTTTGTACCTTGTATTATAATAATAATATATATCAGACTTGAAACATAAACGTTCTTAACCATGACTGGGTGTAACACACTTAGCTTATTACCAGTTTTTCTCTCAGAAAGACGTATCCTCCCCGCCCCATTGAATGATCATAAGTATAATTTGCTCGAACCTCTTTTCCAATCTTTGACGCAGCCTTTCCAACAGAACAGTAGGATATATAATTATAATCTCATTAATTAACACTTATTAGCTTACTTAATGAAATCTGCAGTTTGAATTGAATAAAAACCTCGAATTCTTCAGATCTTGTATATGCTACAAATCTGTCCCAGTCTTCTTTTTTCACAATAGTGCGATACATCTTTGGAACTTTCTCAAGCACGGTGGGTTTTGCTAGGTTGGGACGAATGTGTTTTTCCAACATATTTCTTCTAAAACTCCTTAGCAACCCACCAAGCCGTACCATTATAGCTCCCCTTCGACAGTCATCAATTTTGAAATATTTCTATAAAAATAACATATGACAGGATATTTTAGTCGCATGGAATTCAATAACAAACCTAATATGAGAAAATGTTTAATCTGTTTCATAACCTGAATCGCTGCCCACATTTTGTTCTTGTCCTCTATTGGCACCTTCCTCCATTCTAGATACCTCAATCCAACCCCTGCCCTTACAATGTCTCCCATAAAACTCGAAAATTTTGCTCTATGGACCCCGCCAACCCTTCCCAGCGCATCAAATGTTAGTGGCCATTTTTCCTCACCATTTTTCTCAAATCTGGCACGCCACTGTACCAACCGCGTCATCCCCCTCTTGTTTGCTTGGGGAGCAGAGGCTTCCACATTCTCATTGTCGACTACTTGGGTATCAACTTGGGCATCATTTTCGACTTGGGCATCAATGTTTTCCATGTCCTCTTCACCCGAATCATCGTCAGTATTGTTATCCATTTCCTCTTCATTATCCGAATGATCGGCATTGTTATACATTCCATCATCTTCCGAATAATATTCATTGTCATATGCTTCACCTTCAATTTCCATTGTTAAATCAGATGAATCCTGTAGATGACAGTGAAATAAATAGAGAATTAATGAAATAAATGCGATGGAATAATTAAGATGAAATAATTGAGATGAAAATGATCTACTGAAGATGACAGTGAAATTAATATATACTGACGGGAATTAGGTAGTGATCTTCTGAAGATGATAGTGTGATGAATCCGGAACTGATCAATCAATTAGGTAGATGAACTTTTAGTGATATGGAAGAAGAGAGTAATGAATCGTTTTGGTGATAAAGTTTTGGTTAGAGGGAGTTGAATAGGAACTGATCAATGAATTTTGGGAAATTTGAAAAATGGTGGGAAGTAATTTGGGGATTAATAGGATCGATCCGGGTGAAAACATCTCAGCTAATAAGGACGTGACAGCATTTATCGGATTTAATATAAACTCAATTAATACGATTTGCGTTAATATTTATCTTGAATTTTAAAGAGTTAACATGGACTCAAAAAGTTAAAACCACCAAACCACAGGAACGCAAATCGTATTTAACTTTATTTTAAACATACCTTTAAAATAATCTTTAAATGTAAAATGGAATACTAAGCAATAAATTTAATGATAATTGTATCCTAAAATGACCCTCATTGCCCCTAAACACACCTTATTGGGCCGTCATTGGTCCTAACCATGCTTATTGGTTACATACACACCTTACTGGGACTCATTGGTCCCAACTGGCCCTCGTTTCCCCTAAACACGCCTTATTGGGTCTCATTGGTCCTAAACACAACTTATTTGTTACATACACACCTTATTGTGCCATCATTGGTCCTAAACATGCTTATTGGTTACATACACACCTTATTGGGACTAATTGGTCCCAACTGGCCCTCGTTTCCCCTAAACACACCTTATTGGGTCTCATTGGTCCTAAACACAACTTATTTGTTACATACACACCTTATTGGGCCATCATTGCTCCTAAACATGCTTATTGGTTACATACACACCTTACTAGGACTCATTGGTCCCAACAGGCCCTCGTTTCCCCTAAACACACCTTATTGGGTCTCATTGGTCCTAAACACAACTTATTTGTTACATACACCTTATTGGGTCTCATTGGTCCTAAACACAACTTATTTGTTACATACACACCTTATTGGGCCATCATTGGTCCTAAACATGCCTATTGGTTACATACACACCTTACTGGGACTCATTGGTCCCAACTGGCCCTCGTTTCCCCTAAACTCACCTTATTGGGTCTCATTGGTCCTAAACACAACTTATTTGTTACATACACACCTTATTGGGCCATCATTGGTCCTAAACATGCTTATTGGTTACATACACACCTTACTGGGACTCATTGGTCCCAACAGGCCCTCGTTTCCCCTAAACACACCTTATTGGGTCTCATTGGTCCTAAACACAACTTATTTGTTACATACACCTTATTGGGCCATCATTGGTCCTAAACATGCTTATTGGTTACATACACACCTTATTGGGCCATCATTGGTCCTAAACATGCCTATTGGTTACATACACACCTTACTGGGACTCATTGGTCCCAACTGGCCCTCGTTTCCCCTAAACTCACCTTATTGGGTCTCATTGGTCCTAAACACAACTTATTTGTTACATACACACCTTATTGGGCCATCATTGGTCCTAAACATGCTTATTGGTTACATACACACCTTACTGGGACTCATTGGTCCCAACTGGCCCTCGTTTCCCCTAAACACACCTTATTGGGTCTCATTGGTCCTAAACACAACTTATTTTGTTACATACACCTTATTGGGTCTCATTGGTCCTCAACACAACTTATTGGTTACATACACACCTTATTGGGCCATCATTGGTCCTAATACATGCTTATTGGTTACATACACACCTTACTGGGACTCATTGGTCTCAACTGACCCTCGTTTCCCCTAAACAAACCTTATTGGGTCTCATTGGTCCTCAACACAACTTATTGGTTACATACACACCTTATTGGCCCATCATTGGTTCTAAACACAACTTATTGGTTACATACACATCAATTGGGCCATCATTGGTTCTAAACACAACTTATTGGTTACTTACACACCTTATTGGGACTCATTGGTCCTAAACACATCAAATTGACCCATTTGACCCCAAATTGACCCATTATTTAATTTTTATCTTAAATCTTTTTATATAATTTATTTAGAATTATAATTCCCCAAAATTTAAGGGGGCGTTTAGTTGTGGAAAACAGGGGGTGTTTTCCATTTCTGTTTTCCAAGAAAACAAGGAAAACAGAAAATAGTGTTTTCTGAATTTTAACTAAAAATGGAAAACACCTTTTTTACTGTTTTCTAGGAAAACAGAAAATAGTGTTTTCTAAATTTTAACTAAAAATGGAAAACACCTTTTTTACTGTTTTCTGTTTTCTGTTTTCTGTTTTATATTTTCGTTTTCCAAATATATACAAAAGAAAATGGGCGTTCATTTTCTAGGGTTTATACGCACAACCGCTCGACCTCTCCTCCGTTACCTCCGTCGCCGTCTGCTCCAACGCATCGTCGACGGAAATCTAATGTAATGTAGAGATAGAAAACAGTTGATTTGAACATGTTTTCTAGTTTTCTAATTTTGAAAATGAAAATTCCATCTTTCAATCGGAAATGGGCGTTCTGTTTTTTTGTGTTTAGGGTTTTTGATCGTCTCTGCATGAGTTGTTGATCGGATTGCAATTGTTGATCGTCTCTGTTTTCGAGGATTAGGGTTTTTGTTTAACAGATTGATTTAATAAACAAAAATAGATAAACAAGTATATAACAATAAGTGGTTTTCATACTACTGATTCCAATTCCATACACAAAATTGTTTCCTAATTTACATGTTCATTCCTAAAAAAAAAAATAGAGCAGTTGCGGGTTGAGGTTCACGGGAACCTAGATTCCATCTCCTCCATCAACTCCAAATGCCTACTCATTGCTTCTTGCCTCTGTTGAACCAACATTTGAAGTCTGGCATCGGAGACGCGTATCTCTTCTACCAGAAAAGTAGCCATCTGGTATCTTGATGGACTTGGTGGCTCTGTAAGTACCTGGTTGAGCAGGGCCATCCCGTCTAAGACACTCTGTCTCTCTGCCCTGACAATCACCTCGTACCTGTCCAGGGTAGCAACAATCTTTATCTGCAAATAATGTTCAACTAATTCTTTCAAGCTTGCCATTTTCAGAAGGATTTGAGTGTTTTGAGAAAGGGTTTGTTAAGGATTTTGAGAAAAGGTTTGATAAGGATTTTGAAAAGGTTTTGATGTTGGAGGTGAGAAGTTTCTCATTACTGATCAAGTGGTATGGTTATATGTGCAAATCACTTGAGTATGCATCTTATCAGATGTGTAATCACTAGAGTATACCATAGGTCTTATTTGATTAATTTCAAAATTACCCACTGAGTTCATGAGGACTGCACATTATAATTGTTGGACTTTTGGTTATCCTACAAAAATTATTTTCACACGTTCTCCAACTGAAATTCCTACACGATATCAAAAAACCACTAATATTTTAATCACACGATCTGAAATTATCCGAAATTACTGTCACACGATCTCAAAAATCAAATTAACAAGTCAAAATTAAACGAAGAAAGTCAAAATTACCCACTGAGTTCATGAGGATTGAGGGAAGATGAACTAGAGTTCTTCAGGATTATAAAGAGTTATTCAGTAATAGAACCGGATGAACTAGAGTTTCTCAGGATCAAGAGTAATTTTCGTTTTAATTTATTTAAATATGATTCTAACTGGGCCCGCTAAATTTTAAAAGAGGCGGGGTAAATTAGAGCGAACTCAATTGAAAATTTCACATATCAATCGACAGAATTTTCCCTCCGTCCTATTACTTCTCCAATAAACAGGTTCACAGTAAAGATTATTGAAAAGGATTTTTAGTATTGATCGTTTTTAATCATCTTAATTTGTTGTTGTATCTGTTAGCAAAACAAACATGGATAAGTCTTGGATGAAAACCAGTAGAACCACGCAATCATATGCCGATGGAGTTAAATCATTCTTATTGTTTGCAGTTACCAATTTGGAGAGTAATGAAATTCCATGTCCCTGTGTTAATTGTCTAAACCATTACTCTTTTAAGGTTGATGATGTAGAATTTCATTTATTTTCAAAGGGATTCGATCAGACTTATAGAAGGTGGATTAAACATGGAGAGATAGACGAGCCCGCAGGAGAGGAGCTTCACACGGAATCATTTTTCGATTCCGGAGTTCCATTGGATGCAGCCGAAACAATAAAAATGGTCAGAGCTACTGAAGAAAATTTCGATGAGGACCATGAGAAGTTTCAAGAACGACTCATGGATGCTGAGAAGCCTCTGTATGAAGGATGCCATACCTTCACAAAGTTATCTGCCTTGGTTCAACTACTGAACTTGAAGACTAAGCATGGAGGATCAGATAAATTTTTTAATGAACTTTTAGTTTTGCTGAAACAGATGCTACCTGAAGGTAATGAGATTGTGAAGAATACATATGAGGCCAAGAAGATTTTGAAGTCAATGGGTGCAGGGTACACCAAGATACATGTGTGTATCAATGATTGTATTCTGTACAGGAAGGAGAACAAGGACCTAACTGTATGTCCAACTTGTGGTGAGTCCAGGTGGAAGGTGGATGAGAGGACTAAGAAACTATACGACAATACTCCTGCAAAGGTAATGTGGTATTTCCCCATCATTCCAAGATTGAAACGACTGTTTCAAGTGAAAACCACAGCGGAGGATCTAAGATGGCATGCCACCAGTTCCAAAACACCCGGTGTGTTACGACACCCATCCGATTCACCGGCATGGAAAGCCATCGATGACAAATATCCCGAAATCGCTGACGATCCTAGAAGTCTTCGTCTTGGCATTTCAACTGATGGGGTCGACGTAAATAGAGGTAACAGAAATCACAGTGTGTGGCCGGTTCTATCTGTCATTTACAACCTTCCACCATGGTTGTGTATGAAAAGAAAGTTCATCATGCTTTCGTTATTAATATCGGGAGCGCCTGGAAACGATATTGATGTGTTTTTGGAACCATTAATTGATGACTTAGAGCTGTTATTCGAGGCAGGTGTGGAAACATATGATGCGTATGCGCAAGAACAGTTTACTATGCGTGCAGTTGTTTTATGGACGATTAATGACTACCCTGCACTTGGTACACTTTGTGGTTGCCCGTACAGTGGATTCCGTGGTTGTGTGGTATGTCGGGAAGAAACTAAATGCATTAGGCTTCCTTTCTCAGCCAAGCAGTGTTATGCTGGTCACAGAAGATATCTACCATATACGCATGCCTTCCGAAAGCAAACAGAGGCCTTCAGTGGTAAACAAGAGTTGGAAGTTGCTGCTGATCCTATGACCGGAGAACAGATATACGAAGAAGTTCAACTTATCAGGAACAAATGGGGAAAGGGATTAAGGTGTACTGATTCAGAAATCCCAGAGACCTCAACCGGAAGAGGGGGGAAGATTGATAAGAGAAAAAGAAAGAACAAAGAGAAGCCACCATATTGGAAGAAATTCAATATATGGTTTCGAAGACTTAGATACTGGAGGCATAATAGTGTCCAACATTGCATTGATTTCATGCATATTGAAAAGAATGTGGCTGAGAGTCTTGTTGGAACTCTGCTCAACCTTCCCGGAAAGACGAAGGATGGACTGAATGCGAGAAAGGATCTGAACTTTTTGGGGTTAAGACCAGAGTTGCAGCCTAAACAGAACAAGAACAACATAGTACTTCCTGCAGCGTGTTACACGTTACAAAAAGATGAAAAGGAAAAGTTTTGTGACACGTTGTATAACTTGAAGGTTCCACAAGGCTATTGTTCTAACTTTTCTAGTTTGGTTAGTCTAAAGGACAAGAAACTTGTGGGGCTCAAGTCACATGACTATCATATGCTGATGCAACAGTTTCTGCCAATTGCAATTCGGTCAGTCATGCCTGAACCGACAAGATATGCTATTATAAGGCTCTGTTTTTTTTTCAAATCAATATGCAGCAAAGAGATCAACGTCGAAGAGCTAGACAAATTGCAAGCAGATCTTTGTGTCACACTATGCCTGCTTGAGAAATATTTCCCGCCATCATTTTTTGATGTTATGCTTCATTTGACGGTGCACCTTACTAGGGAGGTAAAATTATGTGGCCCAATATGCTTTCGATGGATGTATCCATTTGAAAGGTGTATGAAGGTAATTAAGGGCCACGTGAGAAACAAAACTTATCCAGAAGGGTGCATTGCTGAGGAGAACATTGTAGAAGAAACGATTGAGTTTCTCAGCGAATACCAAAAAAACATCACAACTATTGGTGTTCCAACTAAAAAGCATAGCAGTGCGGATGGAAGTCCTGGGTCAGCTGGTAGATCAGTTGAAGTCTCTCCAGAGCTCCTATCGAAAGCGCATTTATTTGTGTTGCTAAATACGCCTGAAATTGAGCATTATATCGAGTAAGTAATTTAGATTATTAACCTTTTTTTATCTGTTTAATTAATTATAAACTTTTATAGATAACTTCAATTCATGTAATTGCAGAGAACACATGAAATTTTTGGAAAAGGAACATCCTGGTAGTAGACTAAATGACCTGACTAAGAAGCAGAGCACAACATTTGGTAAATGGTTACGCAACAAGGTCAGCTAAATTTGCTTATTGTTTTAATTCCGGATGAACTGTAACTTTCCTGAACAACTGACCTGAGTTGTCCGGAACAACTCTATTTTCTATCCGGATGAACTATAACCTTCCTGGTGAACTGAAACTATTTTCTTATAGTTTTAATTCCGGATGAACTGTAACTTTCCGGAACAATTGACCTGAGTTGTCCGGGATAACTCTATTTTCTATCCGGATGAACTATAACCTTCCTGGTGAACTGAAACTATTTTTCTTATAGTTTTAATTCCGGATGAACTGTAACTTTCCGGAACAACTGACCTGAGTTGTCCGGAATAACTCTATTTTCTATCCGGATGAACTATAACCTTCCTGGTGAACTGAAACTATTTTTCTTATAGTTTTAATTCCGGATGAACTGTAACTTTCCGGAACAACTGACCTGAGTTGTCCGGAACAACTTTATTTTATTTTTGGAAGAGCTATAATCTTCCTATTCCTAATGAACTCTCCTGATGAACCTACTATGAATTTCAGGTTGAAAAGGAGATGGCGGAGTCCCCAGAAACTATATCAGAGACCGTTAGGTGGATTTCACATGGTCCGCACAGAAGCGTGAGGAAATATGAAGTATATGACATCAATGGCTATTCATTTCGTACAAAATCTCGAGACGGTAGGGTTTACCAGAACAGCGGGGTTGGTGTAGAGGTAAATGACATGCACATCTCTAACGAGGTCTTAACCTATGGAAAAAAACCTTACTATGGGGTTTTAAAAGAGATATGGCTACTAGATTACCATATTAAAACCATCCCTCTATTTATGTGCGACTGGGTTGAGAATACACAGGGGGTCAAAAAAGATAGTCTTGGTTACACTTTGGTCAACCTTAAAAGACTAGGTCACAAGGAGGACCCGTTCATTTTCGCGTCACAAGCACAACAGTTGTTTTACGTCAAAGACCAGCTGGATAAAAAACTGCATATTGTCTTTATGACACCTCCCAGAAATTACAGAGATTATTATGAAGACGATGCCAATGAAGAATTTAGTACGGTAGTTTTTCCTCACAACGATAATGTATTGCCATCCGTAGATGCACGTCACAATGTTTACCATAGAGCTGACTGTACTGGAATGATATTACGAAAAAACAACGGTTAATTGATCATCATTGTAATGTTTTTGAATCTTAGCAAACTACAGTATCAACAATATTTGTTTTTTTTCTTTATGTATTCTGGAATATATATAATTATGGATCTTAATTTTGAGTCAAGTGTTTCCTTTTTTTGATTGTGCCTGCAGGTCTCCTCTCTTTGACCAAACCAGAGTCAATAAAAGTCAAAAATAAACAAACAAAATCAACTGCTGCTTTAACAAACACAATTACATACATAATCCAAAGGTTATGATTCCATTAATACATTGATCTATAAAATTACAACTGAAAAACTACTAACTTAAAATGGAGAAGAAGCGGCTCAAGAAAAATCACTCTTTTACTTTCTCACATGCACTTGCTTCTGATCAAGTGAAAAGAGAGAACAAGTCCCTCTTTGCTTTCTCACATGCACTTGCTTCTGATCAACTGAAAATGGTGAAGAAGTGGCGAAGAGAAATCGGGTTCATGGGGCCAAAAGGGAGAGAAGCACCTGAAAAATACAAGTCCTGCAAACCTCAACATGTGCCCTTACTGCTGACTGTTATAAAATTACACAATAACTTAAAATCTGCTCGCAGTAAAGCATTTGTATGAACCATTAGAGACTCCTCGTCTCCATGGTTTCCACAATAACTTAAAATCTGCTCGCAGGAGATACAGAGTGCAATCTTTCCCTGCACAAGATAAAATTACCAAATCTGAGACGAAAATTTCAATCGAATTTCAGTGGTGAAGATGATAACTTACCGTTTTCCACATACGGATGATGCCAATTCCACATTTTTTGCCGTCGATGATGGGCGAAAAACAGAGAGAGAAAGACTGGGAGAAAAGGGTCATGGTGGAGATGATGATGAAAACTGATACAGAGATAGTATATATCGATACTCGAGGGGCGTGGTAGATTGAGATTTGAAAGATAGAGTAAATGAAAAAGTAAATGAAATAATCATGATTACAAGCGCCGTGTCGACTGTTGGTATTCTTTTAGCCACCTAAAATTAATATACCGTGACCATTTGTCATAATTTGTCACGCAGCCAATGTTTTAATATGAGTGGCCATATCACAAGATAATCAAACATGATAAACATATATTATAACCATCATATATATATTATAACTACTAATATCATAACTAAATAAACATATAAACTATTGTTCTTTTGTTCATAATTAAACATAAACATCCATTAATTAAGGCTCTGGATAAAGACACAGGAGTTTTTGATTTCTGCACAGGATACAAACGGTCGTTTGTACCCAAACGGCCGTTTGTAGTTTTTTTTTTTTTTTTTTTTTTTTTTTAATAAATGTTTTAAATCATTTAACTTTTATAAACATTAAAAAGGTTTATTTACCATATATGATAAATAGTACTTAAATGAACACAATAATGACTTAAAATAATAAATTTTGAGACTCAGAGTCTTTACCGGTATCATCTGAATGACATCTCGACAAGTCTTTTCCGGTGTTGGGTCCCCACGGCCCATGATTTTTTTATTTATTTTTTTTTTCAAAACGTTTGTCGAGAATAAGTCACTATTGTGTTCGTTTAAGTACTTTTTATCAATATATGGTAAATAAACCTTTTTAATGTTTATAAAAGTTAAATAATTTAAAACATTTATAAAAAAAAAAAAAAAACTACAAACGGCCGTTTGGGTACAAACGACCGTTTGTATCCTGTGCAGAAAACAAAAGCTCCTGTGTCTTTATCATGTCCCTTAATTAATAATCCGGATCACTGCAATCTTCGGATATGTATGATCCTGATGAACTTGCATCGTCATCATCATGATCATCATCATCATCATCTTCTTCTTCTTCTTCTTCATCTTCTTCATCTGCTTCATCTGCTTCTTCATGATCTTCTTCATCATCTTCTTCATCTTCATCTTCTTCATCTTCTTCTTCATCTTCTTCTTCGGGTTCATTGAATTTTGTATCAAGGACATGAAATAATTTCGCTGTCTCAACATGGTAGGCAAAACAATCAGGAATCTTCTGCGCATATAGTTGCTTCAGGATGTTCTCATCGTTGTGTTTAATCACAGATTTGTGGGACTTGAAGGATCTTCTTCTCCTGTTACTGTAAACCAAAAAAATACGGTTATGCTTCACATACCAGTAATTAAGGGAGCGTTGATTATCGGCCATTTGATACAAGAATTGGTGTAAACGAATTGGTGTAGAGAATTTGAGAGAATTGGTGTAGAGAATTTGAGATCAAGAAAGGGATGGCGGTAAAAAGGAAAATAACAATGATGATGATATATAGGGTAGCAGATTTTAACCCGCTCGAATTAATGGTACAATTGAAAAAAGCGCGTTGTTTTAGAGGGAAACAAATCTTCTATTTTTCGCCACGCATTTAATATTTTACCGTGACCATAAAATACATTTTTGTCACTCACAACCTACCATTTAGTCACGGTTAATATATGTGGCCATAGGTAATAGATTTTTGTCACTCACAACCTACCGTGACCATTAGTCATCTAATATTTAGTCACACAACCTAATAACAGTGGCCATATGTACTAGCTTTTAGCCACATAACTAAGTAAAAAGCGTGGCCATTGCTCACATTTAGCCACGCATAAATAGTTTTGTTTTCTTTTAATTTACTAAGTAATAAAATCTACTCTTCCGTCACACAACATTATTTAAGCGTGGCCATACATTCCTTTTTGGTCACACGAATAAAAAATCATAAAAATTCCGTGGCCGTTTGGTGCATTTCGCCACTCTTTTTTAAGTGTGACAAATAAGTGCCACATGTTTTTGTAAAACAGTGGCTAAAGCCACTGCACCTGATTGTTGTTGTCACATAAACAAAAAAATACGTGGCTAAAAGGGTCCAAAGGCTATATATTTGGCCGCGGGTACAAAATATGTGTGGCTAAAACGAGAATTTCTTACCTTTGGCCACGCTTTTTTCATAACAGTGGCTATGCGTTATCAAAAAAACCGTGGCCAAAGCCACTTTTTGACGTAGTGTTGATTGACAGCAGAGCCTACCAAGCACATCAACCATGAATCACTGCTTTTCACATCCACCTTACACGTGTCAGTCAGCAAACACATTCTCATACACACAAACACAAGATTAAAAATTAAAAAGCATAATTTTTTGAGGGGTCAACTATTTCATCTTTTCTATTCTTCCCCTTGCTTTTTGATTTTTAATATCAACACACATTTTTTTAAACACACACTGACACATCACTAAATGTCTACAAAAACTGGCCAAGCGAACCTTCAAAGTTTTTCTTTTTGAAAAATTTTCAGAACTGGGTTTTCTTTCATGCACAACCATACTTTAAATCAAATTAGCCAAGAAACAAACAATTCAGACAATGTTACCTTTTCTGCTGATCTTTTCAGATTTACCTCTCACAAGGAGAACATACTCCCCTTAAAAATCTGCATGTCATGAAGTGAAGAGATGCCTCCTATCCTGTGCCTGGAACAATCACTTTCAAAAACAAATAAGTTAATGGAAGTCCCCCTTGACTGTTCCTGCACGCTGTGAGAGATTAGTTAGCCATTAAAACCCAGGCCATTGTGGTTCTAGGTGTACCTGAAGAGTCAGTGAAAGAAGTTTCTTTTAAGCACATCCCCTTTGTAAAATCGGGAATTGGGGGTGTGGTAGCCTTGGTTTTGGGTTTTACCTGGTCATTTTTGGGAACATCTTTGTTCTTGACCTTCCAGGTTTGGTGGTTCGGCTTTTCTTTTACATGAGGACTCTTGGGTAGATTCTTCTGAAGATTTTGATTTTTAATCTTGACATATTGAAATTGTTTGGAGTGTTTTTTATACACCCCTTTAGGCTGGTAATTCCGGTTTACCACCTTTGACTTATTTCACCTCTCTTCCTTACACCTCACATTTGGTTTTGAATAACCAGCTGATTTTGGAAAACTGGCCGGTTTTGGAAAACTGACTGGTTTTGATTTAGAATGAAAAGCATTATCAGTATTAAAATCATTTTTTGTTGGTTTTTGTGGTGACTTAGGCTTTTGATTCACCTTCTGTACCTTTGGCTGTTGAGGTACAGACTTCTGCACCTTAGGGTTCGAAGGCATAGGCTTTTGTTTTGAACCAACATGTGTTTGAGTCTGTGGGACAGGTCTCTGATGAACCCTCTTAGGGTAATAGGGCTCATATGGTCTGCGCAAACAATTACGAGCAATGTGACCAGGGGTGCCACAGTTAAAGCAGGTCTGCTTCTTCAAGTAGAAGTCAGATGTGTGAACATTTGATTTGTATGACTTTGATGAAGAGGCATGAACACTTGGTTGCATCGTTGGGCAGAATCCAGATCTCTAGTTGGTAGAAAATTGAGCTGAACAAGGCATTTCAGCTTTTCGACCCACTAGACAGTTTGATGTTATAGCTGGATTGCCACTACATGACCCAAATGATGAAATAGGAGACTTTGAAACCCCCTTCTGCTTACCTTTACTGTTCAAAGCTGCAGATGAATCAGTTAAAGACGTGATGGTGGTTTTGGGTCGTTCAATCTTTATCGGGATGGAGGTTGGAGGCTTGATGGTGATCTTGGGTCTTACACTCTTAATGTCACATGACAAATTGTTGACGCATCCCAAGCCTTTGAACTTGGAGGAGAAGGATGGTAGTTCATAACCAGCATCTGGTTCTTGGTCAAACATAGACCCAGATGTCATAAACATTTTTCCCTCGGGTCTTGTTGTCATGATCACCCTGTCTCGCTGCACCTCATCTACAACCTTGAAATAAACAGTATCAATTTTTCATCTGCAACCGGAGTTTTCACCTTAGTAGCCTTCTTCACTTCATTAGACTTGGAACCTGCACTCTCAGAAGCTTCTGTGGCTGTCTTTTTATCTTCACGCACATGTTGAGTCCCATAAACCATGTTTGCTTCATTAAGGGACTCTTTCAACATCTTCCTCTGCAGTTTGGGGCAGTTTGACGTACTCATGTTGTAGTGGGGGAGGAAAGTTTGCATCCCCGAGACCAGATGTTTCTTGCACATGCTTGAGTCGATCTTTTCATTTAAATAAAGCATGATGAGAGTCCATCATTTTCTTTTGTATAACTTGATGCTTCACCAATGCAATCTCAGTAGAATTAAACTTTGCCTTCAGTTCAGTGAGTTCTCGTGTCAATTCTTCCACCTTGCTTTCAGCCACTCTTAAAAGGGTGCTTTTATCACTCTTATCTTGTTAACACTTAACTAGGTCCTGTTTAACCGCTTCAAACTTTTCTCTATAAACCCTTGCAATATCTTTATAGTTGTTGATTTCCCAAGTGGCTTTTGAATGATTCTTACATTCGTTTGTAAACTTGCTCTCCCATTCTTTAATCAAAGCACAACATGTGGGATTTGAGCATTCTTCGCCATTACAAACTCATGATCCATCAGCATGATTGATCTTCCGCTTTTCCTCCTCTTCTTTGGAAATTTTTTCGCGGAATGTTCGGAAAAGATACTTCTGCCGACTGAGTTCTAGCCTCTAACTTCTTTTTGTTGGGTTCAACTTGTTTTAGATGATTCTCTAGTTTGTACTTTGCATTGATACGGTCTCTTTGTTCAATACGAAACAGTTGCTTATATTGTTCGATCGATTTTGAGCATGCCGAGTTCGAACATATCTGAGTTTGATAATCAACAGCAGGAGAAACAACTTGAGTACTTGCCATCGACTTTGAATCCTCTTCAAGTGCAAACCCTGTAAAAATGGCAAAATCACTATTCAAAGAATAGTGTCAAAAACTTAAAACTTATTTGGACCGACAAGTGGGTTTGCGATCGGAAAGTGGGTTTTCGATCAAAGAGAGGATGGGTCGAAAAGGGGTTTTCGGTCGGAAGAATCTGGTCGAAAAGTACTTTTCGATCGGACAAGATCTTGGTCGAAAAATACACTTCTTGATCGAAAAGTAAGGGTGGATCGAAAAGTCTCAGATGGG
The DNA here is from genome assembly GCA_039602395.1 of Deinandra increscens subsp. villosa. NCBI lineage: Eukaryota > Viridiplantae > Streptophyta > Magnoliopsida > Asterales > Asteraceae > Deinandra > Deinandra increscens. Next base: position 52,438 of record JBCNJP010000144.1, read on the forward strand.
ACTTTCCGATCGAATCGAGAAGCTGATCGAAAAGTCACGAAGGGACTTTCCGATCGAAACGGAGCTGATCGAAAAGTCACGAAGGGACTTTCCGATCAACAGTGTGCTGCACGTGTGTGCTTTTCGATCAAGGGGTCGATCAAAAAGCCTTGAACCGGGTCGAAATGCCAAAAATCTCGATTGAAATAAGGGTCAAAGCCACAGATTTCAATCGAGGGGCTTATGAAGTCCTAGCAGCCTGCTTCTGTCCTGTGCGAAACCTATAATAAAATCACAAGAAACTCGCAAACAAAACCGTTAGTAACCCTTGAAACACTTGGAGAAAAAATATGAATATTAAAACAAACGGATTACTCCACAAGGTGCAGAAAAATTCGACGATCAAAACCCCGTCAAAATAAATTTGTGCCAACTTGAAATGAGTGGCCGTTTACTGCTTTAGAAACCGTACAATGTGGACCACTAGTTTAATTAAATCCCAATGGCAAAATAGTAATTTTATAGAAAATTCAAAGTGTACGTGAATCTTTAAATTCCGATGGCACAAATTTTAATTATTATTTTTTTTAAGATTGATTACCAAACGATTGAATAAAATTTACCAAAAATGGTTTGCCAATCCAATTGAGAAGTCACCAAAATTCCCGAAATAAAAGATATTGACAAATCTGTTTTTCAAAATCCAAATCACCAAATCCATTTAGTTCCGGAAACCAAACCAATCTAATATTTAACCAAAATTAATCCACCGAAAATGCCTAAAAGCCGACTCGTGAATCATTAATCCGAACCATAAACCAACAAAGTTAAGCCATGAACCCTTCAATTCCGGAACTGTGAATGCCTCAAAACCTTACAAATAGAAACGAGAACTTTTGGATCGAAAACCACCTGTAGCTACAAAAACTTCAAGAAAACCGTTAAAAATTCATGAATCGATATCGTGTGAGCCATGAAACACTCGTTACTTGGCTCTGATACCAAACGTAAGTCCCGAAATCGGTTCTTAACACGATATCACTACTCGGTTGAGTGTGCGGAATCCAGTCAATCGAGTGATTCAAGATGCCAGAAATAGAAATTGATGAACACAATAATTAAACAATAAAACCTGGAACGAAGTGCACACGATTAACAATCGTCTGGTACACAGATTCATTAGAAACCGAAAAGCCCCCTTGTGTCTCTCTCAACTGACTAACTCCTAATATGAGTATTAGGATTTGTTTATATAGATAAACAAATCCTAAACCTAATTTTCGGATTTGACTAAACAGGCCCATTAAACTACCCTTAAACTCTATCTAATTGGGCCTAAACATGTCCAAAATGGCCCAATGACCCATTACAATGAAAACCCAACTATTTTACACCTATTCTATCACATAGGCCTTCAAAATAGTCCGCCAGGTGATGATTTAATACACAAGCCACAAATTATTCCCTTACAGCCTTCATGTTAGGCCACCAATACAACTCTTTCAAACCATGGTACATCTTGTCTGAACCAGGATGTATAGAATACCTAGACTTGTGAGCTTCATCTAATACCAATTTCTTCACAGAACCGAAATTCGGTACCTAAATTCTATTCATGAAATAGAATGCTTCATCAGGCTTCTTGACTAATTGTCTTTCCATACCACGCAAGCGTTCACTAGTGAGGTTTTCTGCTTTGAGAGCTTCAGTTTGAGATTCTCTGACAAGAGATGTGAGATTGGATTGAATGGTTAATCCAAGGGCACAGACGCGAAGAGGTTTTACTCGGTCTTTCCAGCTTAATCCGTCGGCAACAACATTGGCTTTACCGGGATGGTAACGAATTTCATAATCATAGTCGTTGAGTAACTCTATCCAACGATGT